>OVAN01008976.1:0-17507 GCA_900406275.1 Anastatica hierochuntica | reverse complement strand
TATATGTCAACTTGTTGCAGGTTTCTAATAGGCGAATGGAATTATTTGAGTAAAGATGCAAATAAAGATGATTATTCCTTGGATCTACCAATCTCAGAAAAACTATGGAGAAACCTCTCGTGTAGGATTAGCGGCTTAATCGTACGGGTATGTCTTTTACCATCTTAGTCCCAATGATTCAAGGAGAAGGTCTAAATTCTTTTGCTATACATGAGTAGTATTGGATATTCCATATATCTTATTGGACATATTCCATATATTTTGTTCTCTTATAATGTATAGTTTTACATTATAGGGTTGAGTAAGTCGGTGTCTTAAGTGTATATATATACCTTGCGTATGATTCAATAAAGAACAACACATTGATCGACATTACTTTACATGGTATCAGAGCATAGATCACACTAAACCTTAACCTAAAACCTTTCTTCTTGTTCTTCTCGATCTCGGTGAGATCTTGTGTCGAAGCTCTTGTTGACAAAGACAAAGCTTCGGTCTGTGTGTCTTAATCTTTCTCTGAAGCTTCGTGTTAAAGTTTCCAGAAGTCATGGGAACAGAATCTGGTAAAGCCATCTCTGTTATTGAAGGTTCCGATGGTGTTGCAAGTTCCCCATACGCTTTGTTTGCGTCTGATAACCCGGGTGCTGTCATCACACCGGTGTTGTTGTCTGGAGAAAACTACAGCGAATGGGCATCAGAGATGCTCAATGCTCTCCAGGCCAAGCGTAAAACTTGTTTTATCAATGGTTCTTTGAAGAAACCTAACTCTACAGACAAGGATTACGAGAACTGGCTAACCGTGAATTCTATGATAATTGGTTGGCTTAGGTCTTCCATTGAATCAAAGATGAGGTCCACGGTCACATATATCACAGATGCTCATCAGTTATGGGAGGAATTGAAGTCACGCTTCTCTGTGGGGAACAACGTTCGTGTTCACCAAATTAAGTCAGCTTGCTGCATGTAGACAACAAGGTCAGCCGGTTGTCGAGTATTATGGTCGGCTTTTTAAGCTCTGGGAAGAGCTTCAGACCTGTGAACCGATCATCAATTGTTCGTGTAGTGTTGCTGTTGAGTTTGCTCAGTAAAGAGAACAGGAGAGGGTTCACCAGTTTGTTATGGGTCTCGATGACTCAAAATTTGGCTCAATCTCTACAACAATTATAGCCACAGATCCGATGCCAACTCTGGGTGAAATCTATTCGAAGATTGTGCGTGAAGAACAACGCTTGCTTGCAACTCGAGAATTTCAACAAGATAGCGCAATTGGTTTTGCTGTGAGAAGAGAAACTCACGACCAAGCTACGGATGGCTATGCTTTTTACGGCAAAACAAAGCAATCGCCTAGCCTTTTGAACAAATCCAACATGTCTGGTCCATCGAAGGTTCGTTTGTTGTGTACACATTGTGGTCGGACTGGGCACGAGAAGAAGACGTGCTGGCAGCTTATTGGTTTTCCCGAGGGCTGGAATGGTCAAGCTGGACGAGGTCGTGGTAATTCTGGTCGTGGGTGTGGAGGAAGAGGAGCATTCACGCCAAGCTTTGGACGGGAACGTGGACGAGCTAACGTAGCTCATGCTACAAGCTCTAACTCTTCTGCGTTTTCGGATCTCTCACCAGAACAGTGGGCAACAATCTCTAAACTAATTCAGGACAAAGCAAATGTTTCCGACAAGTTATCTGGTAAGATTGGTTACGGTGACATTATACTAGACACTGTGCCTCGCATCATATGACAGGGAATCTAGACATCTTGCCTAATCATGTGAGCGCACCACCGTATCTAGTAGGTTTCGCAGATGGAGGGAAAACCGTTTCCCTTAGCAAAGGAGATCTTACTGTCTCCCATACGTTATCTCTCTCGGATGCACTTTTTGTTCCTAATTTGAATTGTACATTGGTTTCGGTGGCCAAGTTACTAAAACAAACAAAGGATATTGCATTGTTTACTGACACTCTCTGTATTTTACAGGACCGTTTTACGAGGGTTTTGATTGGAGCCGGTGAGGAACATGATGGGGTTTAGTACTTTAAGGATGTCATGGATGCAAGGATTCATAGAGCAGATGCGAGTTCAGATATCACTTTGTGGCACCAACGGTTAGGACATCTGTCGGCTTCTGTGCTTTCTTTTTCTTCGGTTTTTGGCTCTTCCAAGTCTGCTTCTTTTGATTCATGTGATGTGTGTTTCGAAGCAAAACAAACTAGAAATGTTTTTCCCGAAAGTATTAATAAAACTACGCAGTGTTTTGAGCTTCTTCATTGTGATGTTTGGGGACCTTATAGAACTCCTTCTACGTCTGGTGCTCAATATTTTTTAACAATTGTCGACGATTTTTCTCGTGCTGTTTGGACCTACTTGTTGCTTGCTAAGTCTGAGGTTCAGGTTGTACTTCGTAATTTCTTTGCCTACACAGAAAGACAATTTGGTAGGCGGGTTCAAATGGTCAGAAGTGATAATGGTACAGAGTTCATGTGTCTTTCGTCGTATTTTCGTGAAAACGGTATCGTTCACCAAACATCTTGTGTAGCTACTCCTCAACAAAATGGTCGGGTTGAGAGAAAACACAGGCACATTTTGAATGTTGCCAGGGCTTTGTTATTTCAGGGACATTTACCCATACGTTTTTGGGGAGAAGCCATTCTTACTGCTGCATATGCTATCAACCGTACACCGAGTGCTATCCATAAGGGTCGATCACCGTATGAATTGTTGCATGGGGAGCCTCCTTCGTACGATCAACTTAGGGTCATTGGTTGTGCTTACTTTACACACAAGAAACATCGCTCGGGAGATAAGTTTGAAGTTAGGAGCCGCTTGTGTGTTCCTTGGTTACCCGTTTGGTACCAAAAGCTGAAGAGTCTATGATATGGAGAGCGATGAGATTCTTATTTCTCGTGATGTAGTCTTTCGCAAGACTGATTTTCCTTTCCAACAACATGTCTCGTCTTCGTCATCTCCTTCTATAGACCATTTTAATCCGAATGATGATTGGCTAGTATTGTCTCCTGCCGATTCTAATGCAAGGGGGAGCAATGCAAGTCCATCATCCAGTTCTTCAGGATGTGATCTTCCCTCAGATGCTTCATCATCTTCTTTAGTCCCTGTGTCTTCGACTGCTACACAAACAGTTCCAGAGGTAACACAATTCACTCCGGCCTTGTCTCTCGTGTCTGATACTGTTACACCAGCAGCTCCTCCTTCGGTTCAGGAAGGTGTTGCTGCCCAGGTGCCTCCACAGCAACCACCGGTTCATCGTGGACAGAGAGAATGTGGTCCTCCTGTCAAACTTAGCGACTACATCATGTACAACGCAATGATCCAAGAACCCCATCACACTCCACTCACCGACTCCACCTCATCCTCAGCGGTCTCAGGTAACAATCTTTATCCTTTGTCTCATTTTATTTCAGATGCTCAGTTCTCTCCTGCCCATAGAGCTTTCTTAGCGGCGATTTTCGTTGAAGAAGAACCGAAACATTTTAAAGAGGTCGTACGTTCTAAAATCTGGAATAAGTCTATGTCCACTGAAATAACGGCTCTTGAAGATCATGGTACTTGGGACATTACAGACTTACCTCTAGGAAAAGTTGTTATTGGTAGTCAATGGGTTTATAAAACCAAATATAATGCTGATGGTACCGTCGAAAGATACAAGTCACGTCTTGTGCTACAAGGAAATAATCAAGTTGAACGCGAGGATTATAACGAGACTTTTGCTCAGGTAGTTAAGATGACTATTATTCGTACTCTTTTTTCGTCTAGTTGCGGCAAATAGTTGGGAAATTTACCAAATGGATGTTCACAATGCCTTTCTCCATGGTGATCTTGAGGAAGAAGTCTACATGAAACTACCTCCTGGTTTTCGACACAAGTACCCTAATAAGGTATGTCGTCTCAAGAAGTCTTTGTATGACCTTAAGCAGGCACCTAGATGTTGGTTTAAAAAGTTATCTGATGCGCTACTCAAGTTTGGGTTCTCTCAGTCTTATGATGATTATTCTTTGTTCTCTTTTACTTGTAATGGTCTTGAGCTTCAAGTGTTGGTATACGTAGATAATTTACTCGTATGTGGTAGTGATCCCTATATGCTTAAGAAGTTTAAGGAATATTTAGGGAAATGTTTCGCCATGAAGGACCTGGGCAAGCCTAAGTACTTCTTGGGAATTGAAGTGAGTAGAGGAGTTGACGGGTTCTACTTAACACAGAGGAAATGTGCTTCGAACATTGTGAGTGATTGCGGGTTGCTTGATTCAAAACTGGCGGGAACACCTCTAGAACAAAATCATCAACTTCCTCTTGAATCTTGTTCATATTGCGCTGAATCCGATATTTCACGAACAAACCAAGCATATTGAGAATGATTGTCACTCTGACAGGGATGCGGTTCGTGATGGGATAATCGAGACTCAGCACATACGAACTCATGACCAGTTGGCCGATTTGTTGACAAAAGCTCTCAGCAAGGCTCAGTTTCAATCTTTAATATCCATGTTGGGCGTTCACTCATTTCACGCTCCAACGTGAGGGGGAGTATTGGATATATTCCATATATCGTATTGGACATATTCCATATATTTTGTTCTCTTATAATGTATACTTTTACATTAGGAAACTAGGGTTGAGTAAGTCGGTGTCTTAAGTGTATATATATACCTTGTGTATGATTCAATAAAGAACAACACATTGATCGACATTACTTTACAAGTAGTCAAATTGTCTTATTGTATTCTCTTTGTGCAACTAGGTCCCACAACAAACGAATGGTTTCGACTGTGGTCCGTTTGTTCTCTTCTTCATGAAACGGTTCATGAAAGATGCACCTCCAAGGCTGAAAGTTAAAGATCTTGTAATGGTAAGTTATCTCAAACTATCTTCCTAATAACAAATCACATATCATCTTAATATTTGAATAACTTTTTTATGCAGTTCAAGAAGGAGTGGTTTAGACTTGATGAAGCCTCTGCTTTGAGAAATGAAATCCAAAATACACTTTGATGAATCCTAGGTTCACTCAGAACTATCTTCGAAAGAAAATTGGTTTTTTGTGTTGTAATTATAATTTGGACTACAATGATCAGTGTGTGCGTGTGTGTTTTCTCTGTTATGTCGTTCTCATTTGCCCTCTCCCCAGTCTCTCCCTCTTGCCTTTTATAATCCATCCTCCTTGTAACAGCTCCTTAATCCCCCCCTTTATGGCGATTATCCTCCATTAATGCCCATTAACTCGTTCTTCTTGATTCAAAATACAGCGGTTACGTCAATCGTAGTCTCCCCCTCTTGGGCCATGTACCTTCCCTTTCTCTTTTCTGACGGACTCTTGCTACTGGACTCTTCTAGGCCTACCAGCTCTTGGATCGGTTTAACCTGGATCGGGTATGGTGGGAATTACCCCTATCAAGAGCCCCATAGAGCTCGTTTATGGGAATTTGGTTAAGGGATCGCTAATTTGATTAGTTAATCAATTCTCCTTTAACGAGATTAGGCTGGATTTTCTTGATCCGGGATAAACCGATCGTTCTTTATGTTTTTGGACCGGATTCTCGATTTGATTGACTTCCCGTTTTCCATTCGGAGCCGGATTGGATTGGATATGCTCTGGGGTCCACCTTTATGATGACTCCGCCGCCCACGTCACTTTTAGAAAGATGTTTCATTTAAAGGTGGGGCCTTCTAACTTCTTTACTCTTGCGTTTCATCTTCCTCTGCAGACCAAGGTTAGTTTTTTCTCTCTCTTTTTCCTTAGTCGTTTGCTTTTGCTTGAATTTGCGATTTTGTTTTCCTTCTCCACTGCTTCTGCCTATTTTCTGAAAGCGCCTCTCGTTAAACCGCGTCATGGATTCTTCTGCCTTAATCACTCGCCGTAGAAAGCCTGTCGGTGATACCCCTTCTACTTCTTCTTCCACGCTAAAGGACATTCATGGGTCTTCCGGAGAGAGACCCTTCCCGGAGGAGGACTTCATCAATTTGCCGATGTTTTCGCCCTGACTTCGACTCCGACGAGAGTAACGACACACCACCCCCGTAGGAACCGAAGAACTGGTTGTGAATGAGCCCCTTCCGGTGGTTTCGGCGATTCCACTTGCTATAGCCCCTGCTTCGGCCTTTTTCAACGCCCTAACGACGACGAGTACCACCGATTATTTGCAAGCCCTAAGGGAATCTTGCGAGATTCCTGACGACGTCGTATTCCTCCTCCCTGCATCTGACCAAAGATCTTGGTATGCTCCTCTGGGCTATTTCACTCTTTACGAATCATTCTTTCTCAACTGCCTCCTCTGGTTTCCTCTTCGGCACCTCCTAGTAGAGTATTGCTATCGGTGTCAGGTAGCCATCTCCCAACTAACAATTGGGAGCATTAGAAACATCGTTGGGCTCTTCGTCATCGCCGTCGAGGCTGGAATCAAGTTGGAGCTCCCAATGTTGGAGCGCTTGACCTCCTTCAAAATGAACGTTCAGAAGCCAGGGGGCAGTTCTCCGTCTCCGGCTATCCCCAACTGATCCGTCTACCAGACAATAAAATCAACAACTGGGAGCAGGCTTATTTCTATGTTCTCGCTAGCCCTTGTTCCCTTCCTGAGCGTTTTGTTCGCTCTACACGCACGATTTGGAATTCCGAATTTAGTAGGCGGCCTATTCAGGTCATCCTATCCTCTTCTGATGCACCACCACCCTTATCAATTTTTGTTTCTTGTGCAGTTCGTCCTGAGAAGAAGAAAAGCAAGGACTTCCTAACTCTTAAGACAGACCTTGCTACTCTCAAAGCGGTTCCAGATCGTTAGTGGGTTTTCTTTAACCCCACAAGAGTTGCTAGTGCAATCGCCACAGTCGCAGCTCAGGAAGCAAATCAACCTCCTCCTCCAGTTCCCTACGCATCCAGCCCGCTCCAGCTATGGTTCGTCCAACCGTGGAACTCCCAAATTTGGAGAAAAAGGTTGCAGAAGCTGCTCGCAGGAAGGAAGGAAGGGCGAAGCCATGACGGAGAGAGCTGCTAGAGCCTAGGCTATCACAGAAAAGGCAGCCAAGGACAAGGTTACCGTCGAGGACAGTGCGGCTAAGGAGAAGGCCGAAGCTAGTGACACCACCGGGCTTCGAATAGAGAAGGAGCAGGTCGAGAAAGAGATTAGGTCTGACCTCCTCCTCTCTGACATCCCGGAGAACAGGGATGGGATCCCCTCCTCCGACAATCGTAATGTTATGGCGCCACCGTATCCTCTACCTCCTAAGGCCGACATTACCCCTTCCAGTGCCTTAAAAACGACAAGGCCCCAGCTCGGGTCAAGGAAGCTTCCGAGAAGAGTAGGGGCAAAGGCTCCTCTCCTTACATGCCGAAAGACGCCAAGAAGACCCTGCCCCCACCGTTATCTGGAAAGCACGATTATGTCCTCAAAAAGAGGAGTTCTACCTCCTCCGCTGAGCCTGCTAAACGACAGAAGGTCGATGATCGTGGGTCCTCAGGTTGACTGAGGTCGGAAGAGAGAAGATCATCCGATCCGCTGAGGTTGGACGCTGGGTCCTTGAATTCCTCTTCCCAACCTAACTCCGTAAGCTCGCTCAACGATTTCTCCTTTAAGTTTGAGTTTGCTGGATCGACGCGGCTCTTGGAGGACAGAGCAGCGCTGGGGAATTTGTGCAAGAATATCCGTCTCTTTGGAGCTCTCTCTCTCCCGAAGAAGCCCTGAGTGTTATCTCCCGCGTTCCTGGAACTTTCCTCTCGAAACATTGAGGTACACTTACCCTTCTCTTGTTTCGTGGTCGTTTTTTTTTGCGTAACGAGCTCACTCTTACTGAGTACGAGTTAGCGATAGAGCAGGTCGTGTCCCAGGGTGGTCGTGATCTGCAAACTGAGAAAGGGAAATGCGCAGACGCTTCCAAGCTGGCCGCCACTCTAGAACTCAAGGTCAAAGAACTAACGGCCACGGTCTCCGAACTTGAGACCAAAGAATCTGCCTTGGGATCATCGCTTGCCAAAGCCCAAAACCTGCTTAAGTCCCTGGAGGAGGCGACTAGGAAGAGGGAAAGAGAGCTCAAAACTGGTCTTAACGAGGCAAAGAGGAAGGAAACTGAGCTATTTAACGATCTTCAGAGAGCTCGAGGCGAAGCCCAACAAGAGGAAGAGAGGCTTATCGCGAAGCTGGAGGCAATCCAAAAGAGGGTTAATGATCTGACTGGGTAGCTTGACTCTACCTCGAGGTCCCATGCTGACGAAGTCTCCAGGCTCAAGTTGCAAGCTGAGAGGACGCTTAGAAAGCTGGCAGAAAAGCTCACAAGGAAGCTACGACAAAGTACAAGGCTTGATTCAAAAAGATCGAGAAGGCTGCGATGGACTTGAAAGAAGTTCAAGAGAATGCTCTCCTTCAGTCCCAAGCCCATAGCTATTCTGAGCTCCTACTCAAGTTGTCAGCAGGTAGGGTTCCTGACCTAGAAGCTGAGAAGCGGAAGTGGGACACCGCTCTTGAGGGTTTCAAGGAAGATCCCAATGAGATGGATGTGGTGGAACTCGACCTGGAGAAGGATCTAAGGGTTTCCCCATCTCTGAGAGTTCTAGTGGCTCCGCTCTGGTTTCCCTCACGGCGCCGACTCTTACCTCATCTGAAGTCGACCCTCTGGAGGTGACTTCAGGGGCTGTGAACATCCCTAGCGTGACCCAAGCTCCGCCTAAATCCACGGCTCTGACCGAGATCCTTCTACTAGCTAGCGACCCTCTGGCTCTCCCAATCGATCAGTTTGGGTCTAACCTCCCTATCCTCTCTTCTGGACAAGCTGCCACTCTTGCGGAGAACCAAGAATAGGCTGTTTATGGCCTTTCACTTCTTTTGTTTTGTATTTTTCTTTTTCGTCATAAACTTGTTTATTTCGCTTGCTTTCTTTTGCTTTGTGTCCGGGAGGGCTTTAATCCAAACCTTCATTTACTTTCGTTATTGATTGTTTGTTGTCGAACTTGCCTTCTCATTTTTAGAAAAGAGAGAAGAGGCGGACTCCGTCTTAACCCGTTTGTATGCATGCCTCTCCCTTTTCGTAGGGTACAGACATAGGTATGGAGATGGATTCCGGCTTACCCTGTTCATAGACATGGCGTATAGGTACTACATGGTGCAGGCTTACCCTGTGCACACTCGAGTTCCAACACAACTTTCGGTTTTTAGAATCAAGTGTTTTGCAGGCATGACCCGGCTGTCTTATCTTAATGACCTAGGTTGTCATTAGATTGTGAAGAGACCATAACAGGGTCATTTCACCATGGCATTTATGAGAAATGCGCGAATAAATCGAACTGCCTGGCCAGGGCGCCGATGTGAGAATACCAGAGTATATTTTGAATATATTTTTTTATTATAACAGCTGCGCCCGCATGCGGACTGCCTACGTACCTCGGAGGGATCAAACCTATCCGTAGTTCAAATACATATTAGGTTCAGGGAACAGTGTTTTTTTTTTGTTAGTAATAATACTTCTTCAAGTTGATCGAGTTCCACGGTCATGCTTCTTGCTTGCTACCCATGTTAAGAAGCTCATAAATGCCTGGCTTTATGACTCGGGCGATACTATAAGGGCCCTCCCATGCCATACACCATCGAGTAAGGTGACTATTGAGTCCCTCGGCGAGTGTGGTTCTATGCGACCAGAGGACGCCTTTGAGCTCGTATGACCACCCGTCCTTCTTAGATGTTAGTCTCTTTTTAATATCGTCAATTATCCTCCAGTTCGTGGCCTCGACTTCGCCATTTCCTTGCGGGTTGTGGGGCGAAGAGTACTGTATCGCAATTTTGTAAATGGCACAGAAATGTTCGAACTATTTTGAGGTAAACTGCGGGCCATTGTCTGTCACGATGGCGTACGGGATGCCATGGTGGCATATAACATTCTTCCATAGGAAATCGATCACTTGCGTGTCCTTAATGGTTGCATATGCTTTGGCTTCTACCCACTTTGTGAAATAATCCATCGCGACTAGCACGTATTGCTTCTTGTTCGATTTGTGAAGAGGGCCTATGATATCCATGGCTCATCGCATGAACGGGTATGGAGTTAGCACGGACTTCATTAGTTCGGTTGGTTGATGGATTACCGGAGCTTAACGCTGGTAGCATTCGTACTTCTGGGCATAAGTCAGGCAATCTTTCTCCATCGTCGGCCAATAATACCCCTGCTTGCATATCTTTTGTGCGAGTGACCTTCCCCCAGCGTGGTTTCCATTGATGCCGAAGTGCACCTCCTTGAGAACTTGCATCACCTCCTCCCTGTGTACGTAATACAGGAGGACACAAGCTTCGCTTCTCCAGAATAACTTGTCCTCGTGGACAGCGTATCTTGCACTCTGTTACTTCAACTTTCGAGCTTGCCACTTGTTTTATGGAACCGTGCCATCTACAATGTATACCAATATTTCCTTCCGCCAATCTTCCCCTTCTCCATGGCCGTCAAGAACATGGGAGCCCGGGTCGGTCCCCAAATCATCTTAATGGAGTGCCAAAACTGGCGGATGTTCGAGAGTTAATTGCTGCTCGTCGCCATTCATGCCCCCAAGGGTATGAGTGATACTTGGCTTCCCTATCATCTCCACTGGAATCGCCCGAGTGATGTGCGTGTCCGAAGTAGAAGCGAGAGCTACCAATGCATCTTCCGCGGTATTCTCCTTGCGAGAGATTTTGACTAGCGTGAAGTTTCTGAAAGTTGCCATTGCTCCTGAACCATCCTTAGATAAGCGGCCATCCGGTCGTTGCGAGCTTCGTATTCACCATTGAACTGGCTCGCCACCAACTGTGAATCATAATAAGCGTCAACCCTCGGCGCCTTCGCTACCTTTGCTAGTCGAAGACCGATGAGTAGTGCTTTATACTCAGCCTCGTTGTTTGAAGCCGGGAACGCTAGTCTGAAGGACTGTTCCAACGTTTCGCCGGTTGGCGAGGTCAATTGAACTCCCGCTCCAAAACCTTTTTGTGAGGATGATCCGTCCATGTACAACTTCCACGACGCCTCTGGATCTGTCGCCGAACTGTCTTCTTCAGTGACTTCAACAATGAAATCGGCCAAGACTTGTGATTTTATTGACATTCTGGGTTTATACTCTACGTCGTACTCGCTTAGCTCAATTGCCCATTTTGCTAGTCTCCCTGATTGAGTGGGGCTATGAAGAATCGTGCGTAGCGGCTGGTTTGATAGTACGGTTACTGTATGCGACTGGAAGTAAGGTTGGAGCTTTTGAGCCGACGTTATTACGGTGAAGGTCAGCTTCTCAGTCGTCATGTACCGGGTCTCTTGTCCTGTCAAGGATTTCCTCACATAGAAGATAGGCTTCTGCTCACCGCACTCTTCCTTGAATAGAACGCCACTCACTGCAATTTGACACAGCTATATATAAGTACAAAATTTCTCCTATTTCGGGATTGGCGAGCACCGGGGGAGTCGTCAGATATTCCTTTAGCTGTTGAAATGCCTTTTCACAGGCCTCATCCCATTCAAACTTCTTGTTGGTATTTAGCTTCTAGTAGAACGATAAACACTTATCCGTTGATCGGGAAATAAACTTGTTGAGGGCGGCTATTCAGCCCGTGAGGCGTTGGTCTTCTCGCGGTGTGGTGGGTGACTTCATGCTCATGATTGTCGTAATTTGCTTGGGATTGGCCTCGATCCCTCGTTGAGTCACCAAATAACCCAAAAACTCACCGGAGGTGACAGCGAATGTACACTTTGTCGTATTCAATTTCATGCCGTACTTGTTGAGGACCGAGAAACACTCCCTGAGGTGGCTCACATGATCATCTTCCCGCAATGACTTTACTAACATATCATCTATGTAGACCTCCATTGTCTTGCCGAGAACATTTTGTTCAAGAGTCGTTGGTACGTAGCTCCAGCGTTCTTGAGTCCGAATGGCATCACCTTATTGTAATATAGCCCTCAGTCTGTCACAAAGGTCATCTTGTCTCTATCGTCCGGGTGCATGAGTATTTGGTTGTAGCCCGAGAACGCCTCTAGGAAGGTAAGTAGCTGGTTTCCGGCCGTTGCTTCGACTAGGCGATCGATGTGTGGAAGTGGGAAGCGGTCCTTTGGGCACGCCTTGTTAAGGTCGGTGAAGTCTACGCACACCCGCCACTTGCCATTCTTCTTTTTTTACCACTACAGGGTTGGCTAACCAATCCAGATACTTGACCTCTATGATCGACCCTGCCTTGAGAAGTCGCTCTACGTCGGCATTTACAGCTGCGGATTTTTCTTGGCCTAGCTTCCTCCTCTTTTGCCGTACCGGTTTGCATGTTGGATCTATGTTTAGCTCGTGGAAAATTACATCGATGCCTTTCCCAGTCACATCCTCCGTTGACCAAGCGAACGTATGTTTGTTTTCCTTTAGAAAGGCTACTAATTCCCGAAATATTTCCTTCTCGAGCTTGGCTCCTACAGCTACACAATGGTCCGAGTTTTCTGGATCGATGCACACCTGTCGGGTTTTATCGAGCTTGGGGTCTCCGGGCTCAGGCTGAATTGCGAGCTCGCCGTCTGAGGTTGGAGCTCGAATATGTAATTGCTATTGCTGGGGGGGTCCGTCGGAGCCGAATTTCACTTATGTAACACAAATATGCTGTCCATTGATTGCCGTGAACCGTCACAACTCCATTTTCCGTGGGGAATTTGATGCACTGGTGATAGGTTAATGGGACCGCCCGCATAGAATGTATCCATGGCATTCCGAGTATGATGTTGTATATGTCGGGGGCTTCTACTATGGTGAATTTTGTTTCCATCTTAACTCCTCCTAGATATGTGTCCATCTTTATCGTTCTGATTGCCATCACAGTTGTCCCGTCGAAGGCTGTTAGTGATTGTTTGGTGCGCATTATCCGATCCTCCGAAAGGTCCATTTTGTCGAATATGTCCTTGTAGAGGATGTTCACCGAGCTCCCGGGGTCGACTAGAGCTCTCGTCACCTCGCAGTCATCGAAAATTAGTACGAGCACTAGGGCATCGTTGTGCGGATGATCAACATGTCGTGTCTTATGCTCGAAAAATTCTAGAACGGTATCTTCCAAGGCGATTTCTTGCAACCCGTTCGTTATCGAGTTGATTTGCCTGCTGTAACTCTTTATAGCTCGGACTGAATCATTGCAAAACGGGTTCCCTCCCATTATTATTTTGATCTGCTTCCTCACAACAGGTGGCTCTAACACTTCCGAGCTCCGTGCTTCTCTGTCACGCTTTGGAGGATCCGTATCATTATGGTGTCGAGCTCTTGTCGGCGAATCACTCCGCTTGGCCAGCTCTTCCGACCTATATTTGTTTAGGAGGTGCTGTATTAGGTCATAACACTCCTCGGTCGTGTGGCCTGTGACCTGGTGGTACTCGCAGTATTTGTCTGAGCTTTTAGAGTCGGTATTTCTGACCCAAGTGTTGTACTGCGGCCTGTAGTCACCTGTGGAGTTCGAAGCCCGGTCATGACTCCTCGGTTCCAATATTTGACAAGTTCTGTGTTTTCCAGAGCTCACCTCTGATCTGGAGCTACCTGAGGATCGTTTGGAGTCACGGTCCTCCTTCAGTTTTTCTTTTGATGTTGATTTTGATGTTTGGGCGTGCTTCTCCGCGTAACCCTTCTTCTCATCTTCGATTTGGACGAATCTAGAGGCTCGGTGGAGGGCGTTCTCCAATGATACTGGCCGGTTCAGCATCATGTCTTCTCGAAAACGCGAGCTATACCACAAGGCATTCCGTAGTGCTACAATCCATGCCTCGTCACTGACGACGATGTTGGAGATTACCGCCTTGAATCTTGCTAAGAACGATCGCAGTGATTCATCCTTCTTCTGGGCCATTGTCCACAGATCGGTGTCTGTTGCTCCCTTCTCGATAAACATCGAGTAATGCTTGATAAAGGCGGTTGACAGCTCGTTGAAACTGTCAATGGTATTCGGCTTCAATCTTGAAAACCAATTAAGAGCCGCTCCCGTCAGATTTTCGATGAAGAGTTAACAGTACCCATCATCCTTGTTGCTTTCATTGAATTTTACTCTCCCCATCGCGATGCAAAACGCCGTCATGTGAGCTTGAGGGTCTATCGTTCCCTCGTAGGGCACGATCTTTAGCTTGATGCTGGGGATTGTTGCGTCGATAATACGGTGGGTGAAAGGGGTTCTCTATGTTTCCTCTATGACCCTGTCCACCTCGGGCGCTGAGCTCGTTGCCTTATGTATCTTTGATTGCATAGTCCAGAGCTTTGCAGTTGCTTGGGCCAGAGTTTGCCTTATAGTAATAAGCTCGGCATCTGTCCGGGTTTGCGTCTCCAGATTCGATTCCTGCCGTGCTGGCGTTCGGCCGTCGCTCAACCTTCCATCAATATGTCCACCGTTGTGTTGATGAGGTTGCTCCCGTGGTGGTTGGGGCTGCAGGGATTCCTATCTGGTTTGCTGAAGAGCTTGCGCCTGAGCCAACGCCTCCAACCTATCCCTCGACTGTCGCTCCTGTTCCTATTGCCTCTCGGTCGCGGCTACCAACACGGCGAAAGCGCCCCTCATGTTTTCAGGAAGCTGGGCGAGCACAGTCTGCAGGTCGGCCTTTTGAGCAGGTGGGTCTTGATCTTGATTCCCATTGGTCGCACCCAGTGGGAGGTTGGTATCTAGTTGATCCCCGTCCGTGGGTGTGACTCCGATGCCGTCGCGTTCTCCAGACATGACTTCCTGCGTATTTAAAGATAAATCAGAAAGAAAATATTCGTTGATTTGAAATACCTGGGTCTCGATGGTTTGCGACGTAGCGTTTCGGAATCCCCCCTCTTTCTAGCTCCAATTGATGAATCCTAGATTCACTGAGAAATATCTTCGAAAGAAAATGGGTTTTTTGTTTAGTAATTATAATTTGGATTACAATGATCAGTGTGTGCGTGTGTTTGCTCTGTTATGTCGTTCTCGTTCGCCCTCTCCCCAGTCTCTCCCTCCTGCCTTTTATAATCCATCCTCCTTGTAACAACTCCTTAATCCCCCTTTATGGCGATTATCCTCCATTAATGAGCATTGACTTGTTCTCCTTGATTTAAAATACAGCGGTTAAGTCAATCGAAGTCTCCCCCTCTTGGACCGTGGGCCTTCCCTTTCTCTTTGCTGACTGACTCTTGCTACCGAACTCTTCTAGGCTTACCAGCTCTTTGATCGGTTTAACCCGGATCGGGTATGGTGGGAACTACTCCTATCACACTCATCGATCTTTTTTGTGTCAGTAATCAGCACCGAGCGCTGCAATGATCAGACACATGAAACTTGTGCAAAACAAAATGCCTTCGATGGCAGTGCAACATCCAAATGAAGACATTACTCATCGCTCCCATAAAGTGCAAGTTTTTTCTTGTAGACGTTACAAAAAAGTATTGTTTGGGATAATAGTTGACTTGTAGACCGGCTCCATTATCAAGAATGTTCAAGTTGCAAAATATGTTTTTTTTTTTAAAAATCTTTGAATCATAGTATCTTCTGCAGAAACTGGCAAAAGAAAATTTCATTAGATATTTGAAGTTTTCATTTTTCACAAAATTTTAAGACTTAAAAACCTACGGGGACAAAATTGAAATTTAAATTGACATTGACATACGATTAGTGATACAATGTGAAATTCACCTTATATGAAAAAGAAACGATCGATTCACCTTTCTATTTCCATATTAGGTCGAAGGAATTATCTTGGGGTGTATGTTAGGGTATGGTTCGAGTTTTTGAGGACGTGGGGTTTAAGCCTCATTTGGGTGTGCTAAATTTCGGTTCTTATCTCTCGGGTTCAATTAGATTTTGGTTGGATGTTGGGTTTTAGAGATTTTAAGTTTTTTTTTTTATTGTTTCGGGTTTCTAGGAACGGTTCAAATTTTCTTATCAAAAAATTCATAAAATACCTAAAGTTGCCGTAAAAAAAACTTGAAAATCCAAAAGTAATACAACATATAGTTCTAGCCAAAGTAGGACTAAATACCCAAAATAAAAATAAAATTGATTTAGGTGTTAATGATGTTTCGTTCGCTTTATCGCCAAAAGTTGTGGTGTAAGTGGCTGCTGAGAACCGATTTATCTTGATTGTTAAGTAACATCTCCGTCCGTGATAAGTGGTTGAAAAGCTAAAGAAAAACTCGGCTAAATGTTTTAAAAAAACTAGACTATAAATGGTTTAGTGACTCCTCGGACATATGTAATGTCTATTGGTGGTCGATCAGAAAAGGCATAAAGACTATTATAAGGGAGTGTGTGTAATAAGACAGAATGAACCCCATACTTCACCTTTGATGGACCATAGCTTAGTTTTACCATTTGATCATGGATAGACCATGAGTTACGTGGTCAAATCAAGGTCTATGTGAGGGATCAAAAATGAATCAAGAATTATCTAGTCCAAACGGAACCAAAGTTCACCATAGCCAAACATTCCAAGCAGTTGGGAAATTATCGCTTTTAAGGGATTTCACACCAGTTGAATGAGAATGAATGGTTTTCTAAGGACAGTTCGGAAGGGCGCGTATCCATGGGCAGTTGAGGATTGATTCTCGCCTATAAATAGGGTGCCTACGGGACATTTTTCGCCTCACTACCCACAAGTAGAAAATCACCCGAAAATTCTTCGAAGGCATTTGAAGGGCGAATCAAGAGAAATGTTAAGAGATACTTGGTCGGAAGATCCCGTCAAGGAAGGAAACATGTCAGAACATATCTACGACGTTCGTAGTGAACCGTTAGGCTAAGGTGAGTGCGAGACCATGGCTTAGTGTCCGAATATTGTAAATGGCGATCATTCGGTAAAGTATAGTATTGCATCGAGTCTCTTTGGTTGATTGGTTGACTGATTGATTGATTATTCATCAAATTTGCATTATTTGGTCGATTTTCCACTAAACTGCATGAAATGACTAAATTCTCAATCTAGTTTTGAAGGGAACGCGGTCACGCGAGTGACATGGGGATTGGAAATAATCGGTGCTAAAACCGAAACACGAATGGATACCTAAACTACAATTGTGATTCAAATAAATTAGTTACACTTGGGATAGTTTTAAAAATATTTTTGCATATTTAAAAAATAGTTTTAAAGTACTTTTGATTACTTCTGGATATTTTTAGACTCTAATACACGTAATCGAGTTATCCTATTGAAAAAGAAAAGCAACAATGAGAACCCAAACAGGTATCCGAACTTGCACCGTGAATAAAATAATATTTGGTATATCAATACTATAATAACACTTGAGACTATCATGTATTGACACATAAGCAATTTTGTGTTATGCGAAATTGATACATAAACAAAATAGTAAAATTGATGAACCAATCAAAACAAAACAATAATACGCATCATATTTATCCAAAGTTATACATAAACTTACATATATTTTATGCCTTTTAGGATCTATCTTTTTACTTAATATTAATTTTGTCAAAATAAAATTAATAGAAAAATACGATTTAGAGAGCAAACGATTTTTTAAAATGAACTATCTAGACATGTATTCATATATATGCAAAGATATATATATATATATATATATATA
>OVAN01008975.1:0-17509 GCA_900406275.1 Anastatica hierochuntica | reverse complement strand
CTCGAATGAAAACCGTAGTAAAAACCGATAAAATACGAATACATCAATTATCCCTCCAAGAATTGGGTATATCATGATTATCTGCAGAATATATGCATACTGATCTAAAATACATATCATTATCTATTAGTTGGATTAGCGAAAATAAAGGAGAGGCGGTGGTCGGCTGGCTTCTGGCTTCTGTGGCCATACTTGGTCGTCTGACTTCTGGCTTCCGGCTATGGGACGTCGTCTGGCTTCCTGCTTCTTGGCATTCCCCTGGCTTAAGGTCTTACTGTTGTACTCCATCTAAGTCTGGGGAATTCCCATGACCTAAATTACTCCCAACACAAACAACCAAGCAACACTTGTTCCGGTGCTAAACTACGCGAGAAAGAGTGAATAAGGAAAACATGAGGAGTATATGGGTCTAGCCCTCACCTTTGCCACAAGTTTGAACTCTCGGCTTGACTTGCTGACGATCCACCCCAGAAAGAAAAACATGGACCAGGAAACCCGAGTTAGACCTCACCCGGAAACCTGCCAAAAAGGGAAACCTGCCTGAAAACGAAAGTTTCCTAAAATGGAAGCTGCCAAATATGGAATCTTGCCATATTTGGAAACTGTCCAAAAAGGAAACTCGGGACCAGGCAAAATGGAACGAAAAAAGTGAAAATCTGAAGAAAAGAACCTAAACTGGCAAAACCGGGCCGAACCTATTAGATCAAACCAAACTGGCTAAACCGGCTGAGGTCGACGACCTAACATATCCTAACCGGTCGAACCAACTAACTAACCTAACCGAATATTAGAAAAGAAAGAAAAGAAAAGAAAGAAAAGATAGACTTACAAGAAAAAGCATCTGAGCTCGCCGGGACCTTCTGGAAAACCGCCCGACACTCGCCGAAAAGAACTCAGAAAGTTCACTGGAAAAATCCGGGAACTCACTGGAAAAGAACTCCGCTAGAAGCGGTGGCTAAAAGCCTGTGGGGACTAGCCGGATAGCCGACCCCCTATGTAGAGCATTGTTCTGAGTTGTGAAGAAAATAAGAAAGGGAAAGACTATATTTATAGGGGGAGGATGGGAAGGAGGTAAGGATCAAATATCCGATGTGGGACATTTTAAGAAAAGAGAAGAAATAATGGACTATAAATGGACTAGGATTAAAAGAAATAAAAAAGCTTTAGATATGAAAAGGTAATGGGTCATTATAGAGATGTTACGAATAAGTTTCTTGACATGTGACTTCCACCAGAATTTTTTTTCAAAAGGCAGTATTGTAAGAATTTTTTTGTAACGTTCTTATCTCGAGGGTACCAAAAATGTCCAATTGGTAACGTTAAAACCGGTTTAAATTTCACCAACCGACTTAATCCTAAACTCCACATAAGACACTTACCGCACCTGACAAGCAACTATCAGGTTGAAAACTCTTTTAAGAAGACAATCCAACTTACTAGACACTTCTTTTAAATCCTTTCGCAAATCTTTTATTTTCTAGTGCGTCTAACAATCAAATGACATATCAATCCATGCTCTACACTTCAGGCCACTTACCTAGACTATGACCCATTCCCATCGGTGCGTTGGTCGGCCAGACATAGTCACATAGGCCAGTTGCACTCAACTGCCCGTCACACTGCCCGACAGCCCTGCTTCATCCCAAATCGGATACTGGGAACGACTCACCAGCCGCCCAACCTTCTATGACACATGGTACGAGGTCCAAACTGATTCTCTTGCCCTCCCGCCCTGACACTTTGGACAGAGGACTCAACCATTTTGGGCACCCCCTTTACAACCCTTCAACCTGGTCCCGCGCGAAGGCCCTACTACTCACATCACAAATTTACTCGATTCCCTCAGGGTCCTAAGCCCTAGGGCGAGGTGCATCACACCTGTAAATTGGATAGGTGACTATCCGCCAGAGAACCACATCACCAGATTAATCTAGATTTAATATTATCTTTCGTAATTCTCAAACAATGCCAAATTAAACCTAGTCATTTTTAAGGACTTAAGTTCTTATACATGTTTTAGCCTATGCTCGACTTAGCGACCCAACACCCAATCAAACTTTGGCGTATAAGACCTTATGTCATTATCATTACATAATACATAGTTTTTATTCGTGCCGAGACTTATAGCTCGACACTGGCCGGATTAACCCTAGTCTAACAAAGCTAAACGAATACCGAGATCAATGAAACTGAGAACCTCCTCACCTTGGCCTAAGGGTAGATACGCCTCCGGAATGCCTGACCTCCATCTCTGCTACTAGGATTTTACCCACATTGATCTTCCTTCGTCTTTTCCCGCTCCGAAAGCTCCTTCTCTAGAAGATGGGCCCTGAAATAGGAACCCGATTTATACCTTTCCAGGAACTTGCTAAAACCGGAAACTTCTCATTTATGGAAACCTGCCATCCATAAATGGAACTTTCCTGAAAGGAAATTTGCTCGAAAAGGAACTTTCCTAAAATGAAAGCTGCCAAATATGGAAAGCTACAATATACGAAAACTATCCAAAAAGGAAACTCAAAACCTGGGAAAAACGACAATTCACTTAACGGGGGAAAAGGCATCGGTCTTGGGAATGTCTTGAGTTGTCTGTGACTTCCCGGGAACGAGAGCTCGGAGTTCCTCAGCTTCTTTCTAGCACGGGAAGCTTCGCTATAGCGACCTCCAGAACCTCGAGCGGAAAACATAACGAAATTAGAAAAAGCGGAGAAAAAGAACCTATACCGACAAAACCGGGCCGAACCTGTCAGATATGACCAAACTGGCTAAATCGACTCGGCCGACTAAACCGGCTAGACCGGCTAAGCCGACTAGATCGACTAAATCGACTAGACCGGCTAAACTAATTAGACCGGCTAAACCGACTAGACCGACTAAACCTATCGAGACCAACGACGTAACAAACTCTAATTGCTTGGACCGACTAACCAAACTGAAGACTAAAAAGGAAAGAAAAGAAAAGAAAAGAAAAGAAAGGAAAAATCAGACTTACTAGAAAGAGTGTCGGAGCTCGCCGAGACATTACGAAAAATGCCCGGCACTCGGCGAATAGAACTCGGAGAGTTCACCGGAAAAATCCCGGGAGCTCGCCGGAAAAAGAAACTTCGCCGGAGGCATTGACTTAAAAGCCTATGGGGACTAGCCGTGAAGTCAGCCCCTTGTGCAGAGTATTGCTCTGACTTGTGAAGAAATAAGAATGTGATGAGTACTATTTATAGGGGAAGAAAGGGAAGGATGAAAGCTCTCCTTAACAATGTGAGACATTTTACAAAACAAGTTTAAAAATGAGCTTTTAAAATTAAAAGGAGAAAACGCGCCTGGGAGGATTCAATCTTTGATTGCCGGTACAAACTATCTTCGCTTCTGGTAATTTCAACCACTATGCTACAATAACTTTCTAGAATTCTAATACTTAACCGGGATTACAACAAACGGATTATTACAAATTTGTTGAATAACGTTTCATTAATTGTTTTTTTATATAAATTAGAAATCTGTATATATAAAATAAAATAATCCTGCGGTAAACACTTACATTATTTTATGAAACAGAAAACACTATAACACTTAGAAGTTGAGAACGACTTTAATTCTAGGTTCTTTTTTTCATCTTCTATTTTTTTTTTTCTATATATGACTATGATGTTTGGAATTCGGGATTTATGGACTCTTTATCCTTTCAGAACGAAATCAGATCAAATAAAATATTCGATCTTGACGAACAAACACCTCTAAACACAGCTTAAACTCGTGACTTCCTTGCTAATTTGAAGGACTTTTACCACTAGATTAACATTTTTATTTTAATTTTTACTAGGCTTAAATGAAATAAAGCTCCAAACGAAAAAAAAACAAGAACGATAATACATAGGTTGAAGATTCACAATCTATTTTAGTATGGATGAGGTTACAATCGAACAAATACGTTTAGTAAATGTATATCGAGTTTTAGCTAATATTGAAACAGAGTCGAGGATTGGCGAGAAAAATTATCTAAAAGGAATGAAATTTATGAGAAAAAACTTAAGAAAAATTATGTTGAGTTTCAATCTTCTGAATAATTGAAAATAAATACATAGACTTTATAATTTAAGGCATATTAATAATGGACTCAGAGATGTTAAATGAACGACAAAATTGAAAAAAATCATAGCTTTTCAAGATTTAACTATGATTACTCCTAATAAGTGAGGTTTTAGGAAAAATTTTGGTTCTCAAAATTAAATAATGTTCTCAATATTTTACGTAAAATTTTAATGTTGTTTGACATTTATGACCAATTATATTATTATGCATATTTTTATCGGTTAAATTAATTTTATTTAATGAAGTTTTATATGAATGAAATAAATTTAATAAAATGAAACAAAATGAGTATAAAATAAGGTAAAAAGATCCAAATAATTTGATTTTGTACCAATTAAATTTTTCATCTTAAAGCTGCTAAATTAATAACCGATTGTAAAACAAAATTTTTTCTTACTATCCCATATATTTCACAAAGAGTGACAATTTGACACATTTCACGCAGATGATTATTTTTTTAAATATACTAGAATATCTTTATTTACTATACAATAAATTAAATATAAATGATTTCGTTTGGTTATTTAGAGGGATAAAAAGGAATTGAATATAAAAAAGACATTGAAAACGTAGACCTCTTTTATAAAACAAAAAATCTAAAACGACTTTGCTTGTAAAGCAGATGAAGTGTTAAACAACGTCATTTTAACTCAAACTCAAAATATTAATTTTATTTTTTAACTAAAATATCTTTCTGTAAAGTACTAGAGTAAAACCAAATAAAAAGAAGCTGATAATTTTTTTTCCGGCTAAAATTGATTTCATTATATTAGAAGATTGTACAAGAGAGTTTACAATATCCCGGACTAACTAAAAAACAACAAAACAAAGGAGTTACTCCGATCCATTTAATCTTATAGGTGGATGAATTTCTTATAGCCTCCTTTGCTATAGCATCAACCATTGCATTATGCTCCCTCTTGATGTAAAGGAAATTGAACTCCGGAGATGTTCTTGCTATCCCTCTAATATCATCCAATATCCTTTAGATTCCACAAAGGTTTTGGTTACCTTTGAATGTGCCCGATCTGCATTCACTCAGCAGCATATATAAACTTTGATTATCTCCAAGGAATCTTACCTTATCATAGCCTAGACATCTTATCCTGGAAACAACTTCCCACAGAGCAATAACTTCCACCTCTAAAGCATTGTTAGTTGGGTCAATTGCAGCACTTCTTTGCACAATTGGTGTTCCATTGGGTGAAGCTAGCAACCATGCTACACCATCTTTTTCTTCAGTAGATGACCAATTTGTTTTCTATTGGGTGAAACTGACAATTTTATAGTCGTTCAATTTCAATTAAAATTCACATAGAATTTTTTTTATAATTTATTAACTAGTCACATCGCCTAACAATAAACAAAAATCAAAATCACAATATGGTAAATAAAGGTGGGCATTCAAGATTTACTAGTCGATTTAGTTTGGGTTATTAGGCTTTCAGTGATTTGATTTCCTAGAAATAAGATTTGTTCGGGTTATTTTATAATTCTGTTCGAGTTCAGATTCGATTGGATTTGGTTCAGATTCTAGAGAAATTATAATAAATTAAAAAATATATTTTCAGTGTATTCGATCTTGTTTGGTCACTTTTTATCCAAAAATTACCCAAAATACTCGAAATATCCGCACAAAAGTAAATGATTAGCTTTCTAAAGATAGCTAAGGGTTAGAATCATAATAAATCTATAATTATAAGTACTTTAATTATCCTTTTGATTCTCAATTTGGTTTAAGTACCCGAAAATATTTTAGGGGGAGTTATTGAATAATAGAATGTGAAAGAATTGAAACAAATTCTAAAATGATTGATTTTAAAACATTGTGAAGGTTTTAAAGAGAATTCATGGAATTCCATTAAAAAATGACACCAAAATGGTTTAGAATTGGTCTTTCACATTTTCTTTTTGGAATTCTATTAAATTTTTGTGAAATGAAAACAAAGTAAAAGATATCCTAAAATTGAATAGCACTAACTTTTAATGGAATTAGAAAATAAGGAAATTGAATAACACTAGAATTTAAAGTAATTTAATAGAATGACTCAAAATACTCAATCCAATAACATATGAATTTAAGAGAATTCATTTAAAACACACTTGAATAACACTAGAATTAAATATAATTTTCAATTCTTTTAAATTCAATAAAATTCTTTAGTAAATGAACCATTCAGATTTTGTGATTATACGGTTCAGTATAGAACTTTAACTTTGGTTTGTGTTAGACGTGGATTCTCAAATCGATTCCATGTCCGTGAGAAGTATATCAGTGTGCGAAGCCATCACCGTGGAGAGTAGATCCACCGTTGTGACAGCTCGTCAGTAGGGAGAATGGGCTTATTGCCGTGACAATCCGTAAGCGTGGAAAATTAGTTCGTTGTTGTGACAGTCCACAAACATAGAGAATGAGTTCACCGCCTATGAGGATGAAAGCTAAAAAGAAATTTACTAATTTCAGGAAAGAGAATGTGTTAAGATTCATATGTGAGCTCTATTGATGAGATCAGAATCCTATTGGCGTATTTCAAATAAAAAGTTAAAAAGAAAATGGAGTCTAGCGATGCCTTAGTGGCTCGCTAAAATAGTCATGGGGCGCATGTCTGTCTCCTCACAGTTGAAAAATATGGTCAATGCTCAGATATATCCGTAGTCACGACTAGGAAACCCTCTACCACTAATAAACTTGGATCCATAGAGTGTGACAACTGGTGACCTAGGTTTACCATCACCAGGGGGAAACGTGCTTTGGGATTCATATACATTCCAAAGCCTGTGCTGAACACCAACGTACCAAGAACTTTGAATCTTCAAAGTCCGCTCATAGTGGAAGTAATCTTCTAGTTCGGGTGAACTAGGGAAGTTCGGATAACGTGGAGCACTCCGGTGAGGGAATCAAGCTGCACACTCTAACATGACGACTACCGTCTTGAGGTCTCACTCTTGTGATTTCTATCTTTCAAGACATGGGCGAATATGATGACCTGCAAAGTTCCATCGACAAGACGAATGCCGAGCTGATCTTAGTCACCTCGAGGGTAAACTAGGATCGCGAGCATGGTTCTTGAAATTTACCGCATCATCAGGGACACTGAAAGGACTCCCTTCTCTTAGTGGATCGCGAATGTGCAAATAAGAGAAACGAGAAGTTGAGAATCCCAGTGTACGGGGAAATGTCGATATAAAGGCGCATATGACAGCCTTTCATATCACTAGAGTGTACCTTTGTTGAAATTTAACTATTGTTTTTGAGGTGTGTTCAACATATTTCAAATAAGGACCATAAGTTCTTAATATGATTGAAGCAAATTAGCCCTGTAAAAACCATTAGAGTTACTTGCATTTGCGATACAAATTTAGCTCACCTTAGTGGCAATCTCATCGTGGAGTTAGGTCACTTTAGTATTAAGCTCACATGGGGATTAATGTACCTGGTGACAAGCTTACTTTTGTATCACACATCGCAAAGTTATTTCAGCTCGGTGCACAATTCATCATGACGTCAGTTCACCTTGGTGTTCAGCTCACTGCGAGGTCACTTTATATGGTGATCAGTTCACCTTGGTGTCAATCTCACCACAAACTATGTTCACCTTGGCGCTCACCTCACCAAATCTAGCTCAGCTTGATGTTCAACTCACCGCACCATAATGCACCTTGATGATAAATTACTGAAAGGTCAACTAAATTTGGTTATCGGATAACCTGGAGTCATTGTTCTAGGTGCTCATCTCACCTTTGTGTTTGGCTCACCACATAATCAATTCACCAAATTCATTGTGGTGTCGATTCATTGTGACTTAGGTCTAACATATTACAAAACGGTGGAGAAATTCCAACATGTAGCTCTCCCTCAACTTGCCAACGTGCTGAGTGATTTCACGGCTGTAAAGAGCCCATCTTTAACTCGCAAATATCTTCTTCTAGTGAGTCCAATGGTCTTGAGTATCGTGTCGAACTAGGCCAAAATATATTATCTTAAAAGTTTAAGTAAGATCCATAAAAGGGGTGTACACATCAAAAGGTATCTCATATAAAGTGAGCATAAATTCTTGAGGTCATATTACCAGAGGAGAGCATGAACTCTAAACAAACTCTTAACAAAGAGAGCATAGACTCTAAAGATCTTCTCCTAAGGGAAGAGTTTAAACTCTTGAATTTTAAAAAGAATGTAACTCCTGAGGTCATCTATAGAAAAGTGAACCAGCTAATCAATTTTGTGCAGCTTAACTCACGTAACAAACTGTTTATAAGCTAAAATTAAGCCAAATTCTATCGGATTTAAGTTCTAAGTATTAATATTCTCATAAAAGAGAGCATAAACTGTAAATATGCTGACATAGACTAATTGGTATCAAGGTGACTTCACAAGACCAATTTTAGGAGCAATGAGTTTGAACTACGTGATTTGGAGAATTTAAAAAGCATGCAAAGGAAATATGTCCCTTGTGTGATAGTAGGATTGTCATTATATCTTTCTCAAATAATTGGCATAATATCAATTTATGTAATAACTTGATACTGTTGTTTTGTCTATGACTTTGTAATCTTGTTTCCGATTTAATGAAATTTAATAAAAGAGAGAGAGAGAGAGTATAAACTCTCAAAGCTTTCTCATCAACAAGAAATCATAAACTCTTAGAGTCACCTTTTAGTGAAAAAAAACACATAGTTTGGCTATTTCCTAAAAGGAGAGCATAAACTCTCGACATTATAAAAAAAGGAAAACTCATAAGATCGTCTCATTTAAAAAATAAGTTTATCAGCTCGTCGATTCTGAGCAATTCATCTCGTATTCGAAGCACTCTCTCAATACCTCGATTCACACAAAAAGAGGATCGAAATTCTGGCTCAAAACAAGGGCAAATAAATGTTTGTCATCTCTCCTCTGACTTTAACTTGAGTGAAAAGCAGAGACAAAATTAGGAACGTTCTCACTTCTCCTTTGCTCTTATTCAACTTTTTGTGCGTAGAAATATTTCATAGACGTAATAAAAAGACTCTCCTTCACCTCTCATTTAGCTTGGATTGGGCATCGAATAGAGCATAAACATATAGAAGAGCATCACGGTACGCTAAAACCATAGCGTATAGAATCACAACATGGTGCATAGTGTGATTTACAAAAGAGGAGCACAACGAGGTGAGACAAAAAGAATACTACAATGAAACAAAAATTCGTATAGCTCACCGCAGTTCTTATTTAAAAAAATGGTCACTTCCACTCACCTTAGTAAATCAACTCATCTTAGTGATTCACCTCACTTCAATGATTCAATTCATCACAGTGTTTCAACGCACTGTCGTGACTTAGCTAACTTTACTGATTCAGTTCACCTTGTTCATTCAGCTTACCATATTTATTCACCTCACCACAATGACTCAACTTCACCGTGACAATCCAGATCACCGCAATGATTGAGCTCACCTCGAATATTCTGCTTACCTAGGTGATTCAACACCTCTCATCGACTCAGCTCACATCAATGATTCATCTCGCCTCGACGATTCAGGTCACGTTGGCGATTCACCTCACTTCTATGATTCAGCTCGCCTTGATGATTTACCTCATCTTGGTGCTTCATCTCACTTCTGCAATTCAGCTCAAGTCATTGACTCAGCTTACCTCAGTGCAACTCACTTTAGTAATTAGCTTACCTTGCTAATTTACCTCACCTTGATGAATTAGCTTGTAGTGGAGCACAATGTTTAGTTATCACTTCATATCTCAAATCTCCATTGATAAGATCGTTGTAGTGCTCAGTTTACTTCTTGTGTCAACTCATTGGCGTGGAGAGTTGAGTTGTGTGCTCGGCAATGCTTTCTAAGGTATAAATCATCGATCGTAAGTCAAGGGTATTCAGACATTTAAAGGCAAAACAATCCTCTACCTTTGGGAGACAACATTGCTGTTAAAGAACTTGAGAAAAATTGTTGGAGGTTGATTCATAACCTGGTTCCACTCCCATAAGGAAGCTTATCGATATTTGAAACCCATAATCGTGGAGAGTGAATCCACCACTATGAAATCTCGTCATCATGGAGAATGGACTCACTGCCACGATAGTGCATCATCATCAGACAATTCATTAGTTTAAAAAATGAGCTCATTGCCTAACAATCCGTGAGCGTAGATAATGAGCTCACTGCTGCGATATGCAAAATCGATGATGACCCATTAGTGGAAGAAGCCTATCAGTGCATGGAGTGGCTTCACTACCTAGGTGGACCTTGGACGATGATATGAGGTTTAATTTCTCAACTAGGATAGCTTATTAGCGCGTGGAAATGAGTGCTCGAAGGAAGCTCACTACTCACGGAGGCGGACACGTGTGCAGAATGACTCTGGTGACGTTTTGGTTATTCAACGAGAATCGTAACTGCAGTGATTTAATATTAATTACTTTGATAACATAAATTTAATATTAATTGTCATGCGAGAGAAGCAAATATAAGAAGGTGTTCACCATTTTGAAGTCTTTCTTCTGGTCTTTCGAAAAATCCACTACTACTTTTAACAACAATCAACACAAACACTTCTACATCTTCTCTAAAGATTGTCTATACTTTCTTTTCTGGTAAACTATTAATCATTCACGGGTGTGAGTTGAAACCAACACTCAAATTTTGAATTTTCGTTTCTGCTTCATTTGTCTAATTAATAGCGTGGTTGATAGCTTCTCAATTTCGGGAGAAAGTTAAATTGAGGAGATTTTTTCTTTTACTTGAAAAAGTCATAATAAATTTTGTTTTTGGAGCTTTCTACTTGAAATCTTCATTTTTTATAATTAGTTTGAGAATTTATCTAACTATTTAAAAGGGCTTATCTTTACCCTCTTAGGCCCTCCAACTCAGCAAAACAAGTTTTGCTAAAATGAAGACACGTCAGCTCCCCTCTCCTTCTCAAAAACTTCTCCGGCGAACAATTGAAATGCACGCATCGATCCATCTCCCTCCCCTGATTCTTTCATAATGCATTTCTCCTCCAAACCCTTCACATGTCATCTGTGAAGCATTATTTAATTTCCTTCAACACATCCTTTTCTCTCCCTCCCTTTCTTTGCGATAATCGCCGTGTAAGTTGAGATTTGCAATTCCATATACGCATCTATCACAAATCCGGCTGAAGTTCAATTCCCGGGGCGGTTGCGGCTAAGAAGAGAACGAAGAGTTCAGGGTGAAGATTATGTCGAATCTGAAGACGGTGAGGGATAAGATCGCAAAATTGATGTTTAAGAAAGACGTTAATGAGGAGGAGCAAGACGAGGGTCTGGGTCTGGCCAAGATAAGGAGGCAGAGAGGGAGATATCTCTGGTGAAGCCATGGAGTCTAAGGAAAAGAAGAGCAGTGTATAAGGAATCAATTTCAACAATCGAGGAGAAGACCATGAAATATCCAAAGTCGTCGAGAAACGACTGGTCGAGGTTGGAGGGAAGCGGCGGAGTAGCCGAAATTGAAACGAAGGAGAGGCGAACGAAGCTTTTCGTAATGCTTTCGAAAAAAGATATCGAGGAGGATTTTCATGGCAATACTAGGTCGTCGTCCACCACGCCAGCCCAAAAAATAACCAAGAACCATTTACAGAAAACTTGATGTAAGTCTCTCTCTCGGTGACGAACACTTTGATGTTAGTCCATGTTTGTATGTTTGGAACATAGACATTTAATTTGCTCATCTATTTATACATGAAGGGTGCCAACCGATAACTTGGATTGGATGTTTTTTGGAGCGTATTTGCCATAAGGAGATTCTGATTGGGATTGAGCTTCATCAAGACAAGAACCATTAAACTGATTATCTATGTGGTGATTATCTATCTTGGGGTTATTATTGCAGACAACATCAAAGAGATTAGCAGACAAGAAGGTGGAGAAGTTTGACACGAACATTACGGAAAGAGGTTTTGTGCTTGAGACCACCAAAAGAAAGGAAAAGATTACCCTGTTGGATCCATCTTCCTCGGTTTCTTTGTCTTTGTTGTCATTGGTTCTTGTGAGTTACATTACTACCTCCTCTTTCTCTTCTTCTTCCATCTCATCAAACTCTGTACATGTTCATATAACATTATTCATATTTTTGTCCTTTTGTTCAACTAATGTTATTAATATTTTGTACTCTTTTTTATATCTTTTCAGGTGAAAAGGACATTGAGGCAATTCACACCATCTCATTGGGATAAAGACGAGTGGCATCCACATGAGAAGATAGGAGTTGTGGATTCTCAATGGATCATTCATCAATCTGTTCCTCCTTTAGGCAGCCAAGTCCTTGATAATACCTTCTCAAGTTCAATAGAAGTTTTCATTTTTTTGTTCATGTTTTGATTAGTTTTTTCGTTTTTCCAAGGAGAGGCACATGACGGTAAAGCAGAGTGTTAAAGGGAACAACTGTGAAAACTTATTTAAAAAAAAAATATTATATACCTACAAAAATTGACTAAAAGAGTCAAGATTATATGGCAAGTTATATTTTTGGATGTACCACTTAAAAAATATATCAACACACTAAAACTATAAAAATATAAAGAGAAATGTTCACTTTATGAAAATGTCACGAACAAAATTTATGGTATGTAACATAAAATGGAGAAATGGGTCTCTTCCAGTATTGGTCAAGACTCGAAAGATGTTTAGAAAAATCTTCTACAATTGTTTAAAAAGTTATGGTGTTTACAAAAGAAACATTTGACAGATCAAGAGAAAGTTTAAACGGGATCGAAAAATAAAAACAACTACGGTTTAAATGGTGTCAAAAAACATTCTAAAAAAGATAATACAGTAAATTTATTTAAATTCAAATTAAAAAGAAAAATTTCCCCTTCTAATTTTAAAGGTATAAATTAACACCTTACAACTACATTTGAGTTTATCACTCGGTGATGCACAAATTTGATAAAAATAATATTTGTAAGGTATAATTAGACTGGTTCTCTAAATTTAACATTTCATAAGAATATTTACCAAGAATAAAAAAAATAACGATACCACAAACATAAATAAAAAATTCAATAAAAGCATAAATCAAACTTATAAGTATTATAAAATAGAGAAATATTCTTCTTTCTAGATTTTTTTGATCAAAAGAGAAATATATACTTATACGAATATTTTAACAATTTAAAAAAAATTAAAATATTTAGAAAACAAATTACATTAGGATGATGCCAAAAAAATCACAAGACAATAATCTTATGGAATAATTAGTCTTATTTCCTAATTTCGACAAAATCAAGACATGTTTTTAATATTATGGCAAATTCATTTTATTATTCATCGATTGCATATGATAATCATTTATCATATTTCAAATTAACTTTTAGAATGAATCAAGTAACTTTGAATGTTCCATTATTAAGTTTAAGAAGATAGATAGAGGATACATTTAAATTTTAAAATTTGGTTGTTCAACGTTGCAACTAAATTCAAGCAAAGTAACCAACCCGAGTAAATTAATAAAGTCAAATCAATTTAGGAAGATTGCTTCTCCAACCAACATCATTTAAGATAAATTGACTTACAAAAATGTGATGACTTCATAGAAAAATACAATAAACAAGAGTTAAACAATTAGGGGTGGGTATAATACCGGAACCGAAGAACTAAATTGAAAGAACTAAAAATAACTGAACCGAAACCGGACCAGAGTTTGAAAATAACAGAATGGTTCCAACTTTTGAGAACCAAAATAATTGAAGCTGAACTGGAATCGAACCAGAACCGAATGGGTAACCGAAAAAACTGAAAATATCTAAAAAATCTCGAAAATAGCCAAAAATATACTCAAAATATCGAAAATACCCAAAAAAACTAAAAAAAACTCTAAAATATCTGAACATTAATATCCGAATGGTTACTTAATTCAAAAAGAACTAAATCCGAACCGGAACCAAATCAAAATATTTTAGGAACTAAATGGTTCCAATTCTTGAGAATCAAAAAAACCGAAAACTAAAAAACCCGAACGAGTAACCGAACGCCCAAGGCTTTAAACAACAAAGGATAACGGCTGCATAAACCATAAAAAAACGTAAAAGATTTAATGTGTAAGAATAAGAGCGGAACCTAAAAGGACAAAGCTATTATTAATACTATTCCACACATCACATTTTTCACTATTTCATATCTTTGCGTATACTTTATAGAAACCAAATGAAAATTGAGTGGGAAAACATAATCTGAAAGCAAAATTCCAATAAAACCTTTTAAAATAACAATATATATATATATATATATACATATAATCCGCGCGTAGCGTGGAACTAACCCCTAGTTTCAATAAAGACAAAAAATTTATTATGTTCTGGTCTCTAGTCACGAGAATATCTTTTTGGTAGCTGTTTTACGTTCTGATCTTAAACTACATATTAATTCGTGGCTCCTCAATTTTAGCCCGTTTTAAATTTTCTAAGAACTCTATGCTAATAAATTTGTTTGAGCTATTCTAGTAAAAATTTTTATTTAAAAAATTTTTGGACCCTTTTCTTAAGTTCTTTTAAAAAATGGTGTAAACCAAGACAAAAATCCTACGATTTGCCATGCCTTAAAGTTGGACTTCCCTCAAGCTAGAGCAATATATTGAGTTTTGTTCTTAATCTAATAAAATGACTTATGAATGTCATTATCTTTTTACTGTCTCCTTCCCTAATTGACGTGTTGTTCAAAATTTCTTAGTCTTAATATTAGTGTAACACCCCCGTCCGCTCATCACGTGTGCCCCGCCGCCCCACTCTGAGCCGGCAGGTCCATCCTGTCCGATGGTCGGGAGCGTTACCTCGAAGAGAGAAGATTTAAATAGTTGATTTACTGTCCCGCAAGCCCACCCTATCTGATGGTCGGGAAAAAGTTAAATTGAAGAGATTTTTTCTATTACTGGGAAAAATCATAATAATTTTTTGTTGGGCCTTTCTACTTGATATCTTCATTCTTTATAATTAGTTTGAGAATTTATTTCAATAAAGACGAAAAATTTATTATGTTCTGGTCTCCGGTCACGAAAATATATTTTTGGTAGTTGTTTTATGTTCTGATCTTAAACTACATATTAACTCGTGGGTCCTCAATTTTAGCCCGTTTTGAATTTTCTTAGAACTCTATGCTAATAAATTTGTTTGAGCTATTCTAGTAAAATTTTTCCTATAGAAAATTTTTGGACCCTTTTCTTAAGCTCGTTTAAAACATGGTGTAAACCCAAGGCAATAACCCAACGATCTGCCATGCTTTAGAATTGGACTTGCCTCAAGCAGGAGCAATATATTGAGTTTTATTCTCAATCCAATAAAATGACTTATGAATGTCATTATCTTCTTAGTGTCTCCTTCCCTGATTGACGTGTTGTTCAAAATTTCTTAGTCTTAATATTAGTGTAACCTCCGTCCGCTCCTCACGTGTACCCCGACGCCCCACTCTGAGTCCGTAGGCCTATCCTGTCCGATGGTCGGGAGCATTACCTCAAAGAAAGGCTTTAAAGAGTTGATTTACTGTCCCTACAATCACCACGTGATCTTAACCCGTGCTTTGTCCTCACTCGCACGATTCTGGACACTCACTTCCAGGAAGGTCACCCATCCTAGTGCTACTATGGCACAAACACGCTTAACTATATAATTCTCTCAAGATGTGTGACCGAATAGATGAATGCACTTTGGTGACATAAGTAGCCAAATCAATCCTTATAAGCTCTCTTTAGGCTTATAAGGATTGATTTAGCTACCTATGTCACCAAAGTGCGCTTTTTTTTTCGGTCACACTTCTTGATAAAACTTTACAGTTACGCGTGCTTGTGCTGGAGTATCACTAAGTTGAGTGACATTCCGATAAATCAGTTCGCGCAATCGTGCGAGTGAGGACATAGCACGAGAAAGATAGAGTATGAATGCATGGACAGTAAATCATGATTGTAAAAGCCTCCTCGAGTTAGCGCTTTTAGCCGTCGAACATGATGGACCTGCGAATTCGGAAAGAGGTGACAGGACATACAAAAAGGGCGGACGGAGGCGTTACAGTTAAATACGTAAAGTTTTTAAATTCGCTGATTTTATCTTTGAAAAATAGATATTTTTCATATTCCATATTTTATCTTTGAAAAATAGATATTTTTCATATTCAATATTTTGAAGATTAGAACTTACCATAAAAAGACATTTCGGTAGGTAAGAGAAAGATTAATATATTATTTTTTGCGAAACGAAATGGTTTGACTTGCAATATTACAAAATCAAATAAGAAGAAACTCTTGCAAAGACACTGTTTAGAGTCGTTCAATACACACATTAACTCTCTATTTGAAAGAAATAAAAAAATATATCATTAATAACGAAAATGATATCCAACTTCTTCGTGTATTACCCAATACGTCGGACATACATATTAGTACAGTGCACATTTATGCCTAAAAGCAAATTTTACTTTAATTTCAAAAAATGTGGGGTCTTTGCGCACAGAAATGGCAAAGTTTATGCCTAAAAGCAAATTTTACTTTAATTTCAAAAAATGTGGGGTCTTTGCGCACAGAAATGACAAAGTTGCACTGACACCGTGGACAAAATATCCGAACCCAAAGAATCGAACTGAACCCTACCTAAAAAATAATATCGGACCCGAATTAAAACAGATAAAATATCTGAATGGGCATAAACTTCATATCCGAAGATTCAAATCGGACACGAACCGGACCGAAATATTTCGGGTATCCAAAAATACCCGAACTACAATAATAAATTTTAATATATTAATTATTTTTAGATTTAATATCCAAATAAATCCAAAACAACCAAAAAATAATATACGAATTATCCACAAACACCGAAAATACATAAAATATTCGAAAAATAGTAACATATACCAAAAATACTTAGAAAACCTACCGATTTTCATCAAAATACCCGAATCAAAATGATTTTTTTGTTAATTGCAAATATTCAGACATGCATTGTTTGAATTTATATGTTTTATATTAATTTATTTTTGGAATTTTGAGGTTTTTAAGATATATAAGGATTTTTAATATTTTTTATATAATTTAATTGGGTACCCGGGCTCGAACCGAATCCGCAAGGCTCGAACCGAACCGAAAAATAGAAATACTTGAATGGGTCTTGAACCTCTAGACCCGAAAATCCGAAATCCGAATAAATCTGAATCAAACCCGAACGGATACTCGAAACGCCCACCTCTGACACTTTGAGTTATACTAAGGTCTTGATTGTTTATAGATTTTGGCTTTTAGATTTTGGTTTTTGGATTTTAGGTTTTGATATTTTAGATTTTGATGTTGCTATAGATTTTAGCATTTTAAAAAACTTGAATGATGACTTTATTAGTTTTTTTTGTTTCTGTATATTTTAATTTATTTTTCAGTTACATAACTCACACACACACACATATATATATATATATATATATATATATATATATTTTTTTTT
>OVAN01008974.1:0-17510 GCA_900406275.1 Anastatica hierochuntica | reverse complement strand
ACTCATTATAAAGAAGACATGTGGCAAACTCACTTCCCAATTAATGTTTAGAGGATAGTTGTAAACAAGAATGAAATAGTCATAAGTGGAATTTAAAGTTGCAATTTTCTTATTTCTTAAAGATGGTATAAAAGTTGAAGAAAGAGTTCTTCATCTTCTTCAAATCATTAACTATGAATGAATATTCGGTTGTTCGGTTCTGTTCGGTTCGGTTAATTCGATTTTCAAATTATTCGGTTTTTAAATTTCGGAACAATGTTCTTGTTAGGAGGTTCGGTTCGGATTCAGTAGTGATTTAAAAAAATAAGTATTTGGATATATAAATTTTCTAGTATTTTTAGATATTTTCGGTTATTATCATATACCTTTTAACATTTTCGATTTTTTCGGTTATATGAAATATTTCAGTTAGGTTGGTTCGACTCTTATTTTTTCGGTTTTCAAAAATTAAAACCGTTCATTTTTTTTAAAGAATTCAATTTTGGTTTGATATTCGACTTTTCGATTCGACTTTTAGGTTCCGGTTAATTTGTCCAACTGTAAATTTTTAGATTTCACAACATGGAGATAACATTTTCATACTAGGGCCACAGAGAAGCGTGCTAAGGCCCATCAATATCATATATGGGTTGTCATATATTTGGATTTTGCCTCTTGTTGGTATCAATGCATGTTTTAAAACTTTTTATGTGAGAAAACTGATTAGTCACTAGTGACTATAATAACTATTGTTGATATAAAGTTGTCCCTGAAATTTGCTATTCTAACAAGATTCTAAAGAAGTAGACATTAACTTGTTGCCATGAACTGATGAACATGATTAGTATAAGCAGCCCAAAATAAATTAGCAAACCAAAACACTCTTAATGAGATTAGTTAGATGGTTCGAAATCACCGAGCCTATATCTCGGCATTCGGTTCTTTCGGTTTTTGGAAATCGGAACCATTTAGTTATCGAAATATTTCGGTTCGATTCTGATTCGATTCAGGTTCGGATCCAAATGAACTAAGTAATTATACGAGTTTTTATTTGTGGATATGTTTGAATAATTTTAGTTATTTTTGGATATATTTTCGAGTATTTTCGGACATTTTAAATATTTGGGATATTTTTAAGTGTTTTCGGTTGTCCAAAGTATTTCAATGTTGTTCGCTTCTCTTTGGTTATTTTGGTTCTCTAAGAGTGGGAACCATTCAAATATTTTCCAAGTACGGTTCGATTTCGGTTCGTTTTTCTCGGTTCTTGGGTTTCAGTTAATACGCCCACCCTTAATCGAGCATATTCTTTTTACTTAATTTTTCTTGGGGTCGGTTAATTTCTAATTAGAAAAAATACAATAAAGGGTGAAAAGAAATATCCTATAATCTTTTAATTCTAGTACAACTTAAAAGAAAATCGAATGGCCAATATGTGAAATTAACACAATGAAACTTAGCCATTTTTTTAAGTAACAAAAGTTCTATTACATTTTAGAAATTGGAGAAGTGGTTCCGTGATGACTGAACAATCTGCAAATCCGTCGTTGTTTGGCAAGATGTTTCATCACTTATCAATGTCCTATATATATATTCACATTAACAATGTTGAAATTAAAATTATTTCTAAAAAATCATATATTTATATATAAAAATGTGAATAATATATGCATTATAAAAATGTGAATTACTCTCGTGGCCGAGACAACCAAAGTGAGCTAAGAGCTCTAAGCCGTCCATAGTACTCTCCGATGACTAGAAAACATCGTGCGGCTTGCCGCACGGTCAAGATTCGCCGGAGCTGGTGGAGAGTCTGTTGTCTCAAGTTATCAGCCTTCATTGAATTTAACAGTTCATGTAAAGCAAAAAAGAAAAAAGAAACTCTTGATTAGTAATTATACAATTTCATCAAAAATAAAATTATAATTTTTTTACTAATTCTTGTAATAGGAGTTTAAGGAATAATTTAACATTTCCTTGGTCTAATGGGGTATTAGTATAAAGGTCAATTATTGGCTTTAGGAGGAATAATCACTTTAAATTTTAATCCCAATTTGTGAAAATAACAAAATATTATATGTAGTTTATTAAGGTCAATACAAAACTTCAAAAGAGATGGAGAACAAATTAACATATTCCATTTTTTTAGGATGTTTAATGTATGAAAACAAGTTTGGTGAAATAATTTGATTCTTGAAATAATTAAATTTAGACCAAACAAATACAAATACAAATAGACAATACGTGAAAGCAACCATTGATCAAATTATTTATTTTTTCAATTAGACAAATAAGCCAACTCATAACGTTTGTACATGCATGTAAGCAAAAACATATGCACACATTTCCCAATTTTTTAAAAAAGAAAACAGAAAAATACATTAGAATTCCATTATTTTAATTTCAAAATATGTTATAGTCAAACATTATTTAAATTGAAAGGTAAAATGCAAACACTAATTTCTTATTTCCATTTGCGTTTGCAGTTTTTTTTTATAAAAAAAATCAACAAAAACAATAAAATCTTGTATTATACAGAAATAAACTTAACTATTTAGATATATTAATATAAAAAACTAATATGAAAACTCATGCTAATCCACATATATGTAAAATATAGTAATTAAGAATATGGAAATAGAGCAAATAGATTACGAAAAAAAGTGTGAGAAAATATATGAAACCTGGCGAATAAAGCCTTCAAGATTTGATATCTTGCCAAGAGCAACAGCCATTTGTTGCATTCCATCAATGACATGAGAAGTGGCAAGAGTCTCAATGAGAGATTGTTGCAGTTGTTCAAGTCCTTGTGAGAGAGCTTCTTCTGCTTGTTGTGAAGAATGTTGTAAACTATATATTCCCATTAGTTGTTGCTCCGTCAATAATTCCATTTGCGTTACCAATATCTTTATAAAAAAAACCCATCAAAATATATATTAGTTTCGAGTTACTAAATAAACCCGAAGAAGATAAGGAAGGTAAAGAAGATAAACCTTGATGAGATCAGAAGGACGAAAGCCCGCCATCCAAATGAAACAACGTTCGGTTTGAGACATCCATGTTCCAACAATGAGGTGGAAAACATCGGTTTTCGCAGCCACGGATTTTAATTGGAATAGTTCATCATAATGAGCTATGTATCCGTCAACGATCATCCTTAAATCGTTGTCGGATAATTGAGCTTGAAGACCGGTCCGAATCTCGGACATATGCCGGTTATCATCCTCTAGCCATCTCCCATATTCCATATCAAATATTGCAGCTCCTAGTGTAAGTACATATAGCATAATCTCTATAGATTAATACTCGATAAATTAACACCAATAATTATTTTCGGTCCCAAATTGAGTTTTTGAATAAAAAACTCTCTCGATAAATTAATAAAATATCTTCGTCCCATCAGTATTAATTTATAGAGGTTTAATTGTATGTTAATTTTGTTAACAAAAGGGTTAACTAATATTATAGTAATTATTAATGAACTAATTAGTACTACTAAAATGTTTTAGGTTTTAATTAGTACCAGAAGTAATGTTAGTTCCTGGTGGACCACAACCACCCATGAACAATCCCTACAAAAAGATAAAAAAATCAAATTAAGAGCAATTTTTGAAACATTAATTAGTGAACTAAAAATAATTAAGTAATTACTAATATAAGGTTACAAGAATATAAATAATTTCATTTTTTTTTTCAACCTGAGAACGAGCTCGTTGAAGTTCTTGTTCCAATTGTGAAAGTTTTATTCTACTTGTTTCTAGCTGTTGCACATAAGCCTGTTCAAACCATATATACACATTCGTTATTTATTGCTGTATATAATACAACATATTATTGTTTTTCATATATATAGTATAACATAAATAGTTATATATATATATATATATTATATATATAGTTCATAGATATAAATAGTTATACGTAAATTACTAATAGAATTGTAACTATTTTTGTGCATACCTTTTTCCTAAGACGACTTTTGCGAGCAGCTTCTCTATTTTGGGCTAAACGTCTCAATGTCTGAATAAATCCAATTTTAAAACATTTAAAGACAAGTGATTATAGTTAATCCAAAGTAATACTAACAAGAAAATGTTACTAAAAGTATATACTCCTTATGTTTGTGTGTGTGTCTCCTCGAAGGAATCAAGTAAATGCACATGAAATAATAATGATGATGATGAATGTTAAAGCACCTTAGCATCAAGGTGTTTGCCTGAAGTTGTAGCCTTCCTCTGCAATGTCAGAGAACAAAGATGAAAACAAAAATATATTTTCAGTGTCAAAGAGAAAATAGAAAGTAATCGTGTAAGTCAAGTTGACTGTTGTAATATATTTTCTCATTGATAGAGAATAACAAAAGTTATATAAAAAAAATATCTTAGAGTTAAGCCGTATGAAATAAATTAGAAACTAGGGTTAAGATTTATATTCAAACATTAGAATATATGATAATATTAGGGGAGACTAGAACAAATAAACCAAAACCCTATATTATTTTATTTTCATATTCCCTTTTTTGTTAAGAAGTGGGTTTTTTTAGTAAAAATCATCAATATTATATTATTATATTTTTTTTCACTTCCGAAAATTTAATTAATCCCCTTGTAATATTCACCAAATTAGCCCTAATATTAACGGGGAACTAGAGAACCATATAAAAGGAAATTTAGAAGGAACAAAAAATTGAGGAAGATTATAATTTATTTCTTTTCGGGTATGTATTTTAAATTTGATTCTTTATTTTTATTCAACTATTTGAGAGGTCAAAAAAATCTGAATTTTCTCTGATCCATTTCCTTTTTGGGATCTGTTTATAGATGTTGTCTTACTATAAGATTTGTTAGGACATATACCTAAATGAAAAAGCATGTGCATGTAATATAGTATGACAAAGGAAAGAAAGAGAAAGTAATGATATATATATAAAAACATACATCCATAACAAGAACATTAAGCATGCATATATTTAAAAAGGTGATATGATTATGATTATGGATTATGATTGAATTTAAAAGGTGATATGATTATGGATGATGAGATGAGTAAGTACCTTATCCTCCAAAGGTTTAAGAGAAGCTTGAGTTCGAGAAGTAGAAGGAAGTGCAGATGTTGAATTTGAGTTTGCCATGTTATTACTATGATGATGTTGAAGCATATGATGATGATTATGTTTGCTACTCATGGGAGATTCTGGCTGTTGACTTTCCGCTTTGCCGGAGAAATTTGCTGACTCTGAATCGGTGTTATCTACTCCTCCGGACTTAGAACTTTCCTGCAACACATATTCAACATAAACATACTTATACTTATCAAAGTATAATAATTTTTTTTGGATAATGAATAAAAAGTCAGAAAGGTGATAATTAATGTAACTAAGGAGGAATTGACCTTAGTCTTTGCGTATATAATTTGACAAATGGGTGCAATTCAAAATTGAGTTTAATTAAACTTATATAACAAAGTCTAGATAATAAGAAGAACAAGAAAGTTGAAATGTATATAAAAAAGATAGTAAAATGGAATTTTTTAAAAAAAGATTTAAATAGGAGAATAAGTAATTTTATTTTTTATAAGAAATGCCAAAAAAGAAGAAAAAACCAAGAGGAAAGGGTCAAAGAGGAAGAAAGTGTACAGTAGGAAGAGTTTGGTGAGTTCTTATTGGCCATGAAGGGAACATCTCTAGAGTCGTAGCTCCTCCTCCACCTGCAAATAAAGCTGCAAATACACCCATCATTACATTTACAGAGGGCCGGACCTCGAGAATACGGTACGAAACATTTGTTTCAATTCTTTAAATTTTTTTGAGTTAATATGTACAGGCAATTTGATCCCAAACTGAGGAGAAAAATTTCTATATAGAATTCGACCCTAAACACTATAAATTTATAGCTCTTCAAATCTCAAGACTGCCTCATTTACAACTTATACATTCATTACCGTTTTTTTCGAAAAAATAGAAAAACAACGGAACTAGTAGTGGACTAATCAAAACAAAGAGCTCGATAGACACCTTTATCAAAAAAATAACAAGAAATGAGATCATCGTAAAAGCGCTAATGCGAGAAAGAATTCTGACGATCCTAAAAAATACGAATCCTAGTCTTTTTCCGATGATACATTTGTGTGTTTGATGTAACCTAATATCCTATTTAGACTTAACTACATCATTTTTCACGTGAATCCATATAATTATAATATGACGCATAAATTAACCAAAAATAAAGATATCAATATATGAATACTTATAAGTATTTGGTATATATAAGAGGAAGTTAGGGAGTTGGTAAAATATGCAATTTCCTTTTACTTTTTTATTTAAAAAAAAAGAAATAAATAAAGAACTCTCACACCATACAACAAGACTCTCTTTTGCCTCCGTATCATCACCTAAACCTAAAGACTTATTCAGAGTTCACACTTTATAATTTCGATTTTTTTTACTTATACAAATCCAAAACTTTTTATTGGAGTTTGTTAAGGAAAGCTCACGTCATGCATGTATTGAGAGAGACGAGAGGGCTTACGTGGTTTGGATTCATTGTTCTTATACTCAACACCTTGCAGAACAATTGCTTCTTCTAGCTCTCCAAAATCAAAACTTGATGATCCATCTTGGTTACTGTTTTATTTCATAATTATTTACCCAAAAATATTAAATTAATTAGAAACAAAAAGAATATTCATTTGTTACAACTTCAACTAAATTAAATAACCACACACACACACAGATATATATATATATATATATATATATATATCTGTGTTCAAACCAAAGCTAAAATTAATATTAATAGTGAAATATAGATTTTCGTTGACCGTTTATTATCTTATAAATGAAAACCTTGTAATATATAATATATACCACTATTAATAAAATGAAAAATTGAGGAGAAAACAAAGAAAACCCATTTTTTAAAAAAGAAAAATTAGTGCTTAAGATTGAATATTATTAGGAAAAAGAGATAAACTTTATGTATTATATGCACAGAAGAAAATATGACCTTTATTTATATGTATATATACGCATATATATTAGTAAAAATTAAGAAGAAAAAGATAGAAAGATGTGTAACTACATGAATCCATGAGGTGGAGGATTGTTGTTGAGGCCATGAAGAAGTGAATAAGAAAGATGATGGTTATGGTTTGTAGCTTCACTGATTCTATGGTTCGACATCTCTTGAAAAATGAGCTCTTAATGAAGATAAGTTCCTCTTTCTTGATCTTCTCTTCTACTTCTATCTCCACTTGATCTCTTTAGTCTTGAAAAGTAATCACTAGATAGAAAATTGTTTAAAGAAAACCAAGAGAGAGAGATAGAATATTAGTTCTTGATCAAGTTGATCAAATGATTAGAATTTGATAAAGAGAAGCTAGTTGATGATGAACAAGAAAGTAAGATATTACCTTTTGTGAAGTTTCTCTTGCTTTAGGTGTCTAAGAAGAGAGAGAGAGAGAGAGAAGGAGAAAGAGAAAGAGAGAGAGAGTAGTATGGAGATTTTATAGTCAAAAGCTTTTTTATGGCAGAAAAAACAAAGAGGGTCTAATCTTTATCTCTCAAGGATGTATATACAAATATGTGGTTGTGTATATGGTCCTAGAGAAAGAAATAACAATTTGTATACATATAGTATTATTACTCTTTTATATCTCCACCTCTCTATACTTGTATGTGAAGAAACCTTTGTGATACATTAGTCTCTCCTTTAGCCACCTTTCTCTATCTATTTTAATTCCACCACTACACACAATAGTACTTGCTAAATTAAGATTTTTAAAAAAATCAAATACTGATAATATTTCATGGTAAATCACGCAAAAATCTTATCCTTATGAGATCTTGTCTCTAGGCTATGTTTTTATGTTATGAGTGTTAGCTATTTTTTTTCATTTTTCTGAATAATATTTGGTTTTAGAGAGTAGTACATAAAATGAATTTTTTGCCTTGACAAGCTTTATAGTTGTCAAAGGTCATACAAGTAATATCAACGAAATGTTCTAGTAGTAAAATTTTTAATTCCTAGATTACAAGTTCGAGTTGTGTTGGAAGAGGTTGGTTCGCCTACGACGTATATCTTATTTGGTATGATCCTGTTCGAAAGAGATTATAGGTCCACAAGTCTTGAACCTCCTGACAATAACAAAATGATGAAACAAGTTATGGGAGACTTAGTCTAATAAAAGAAATGTAACATAAGATTATTAGAAGAACATTATCATTTGTTTAAAGAAGAAAGAGCTTTATCCAATGTAGAAGGAAGATGATAAGAAGATTAGATTATACAATTAATTAGACCGAACAGAAAAATCAATTGAGAAGTAGTTTATTAAGCAAAAATATATATCAATTGATGTATGAAAATCGAGAAAATAAAATTAAATGAGAATTTGTATTTTAGTAAATAAAATAGAAAGAGAGCATAAAAAAGGAGGAAACCCACTAGAATCACTGACTCTACTCCACAATCTCTCTCTTTTGTAACTGCCTGTTTGTGCTTATTGACTCTTCTTCATCAAATCTCTTTTTGGGCTTATTCAAGTATTTTTTTTTTCCATCGAAATCACCATTCATTAACTAGACCGGCAGGAAAAGTTTGCAACGGAACTAAACCAATCCGGTCTTACAAAACTAACGTGGAAAAAGAGAGAACCTCGTGCTCGTGCCTCTTTTGCAAAGTTATCAGTACAGACATTATAGAGTCTAGGAATGAGGCATAAACTGAAATCTAAGAATATATCGCACATAAATAAGAAAAAAATCTAATTCAACAGTCAAAGCCGACCAATACCCAAGGTTCTCTGTCATTGCGATAATTGAAGAGCAATCTGGCTTATTCAAAAAACCTATACATGAGCTTTTATAAAGCTTTATCCTTCATTTTTGCTAACTGAGGAATGTCTAAGTCAGGACCAACCTAAGACATAACGACTTCATTTTTGTCTAGCCAAACAGTAGCAATTTAGTTATTGACAGCAATCGAACGTAGGATTGCGGATTTACGTTTTGCTTCAAGCCAATTCTTACCACCATACTACCACAGTTTCGCGATATATATTTTCTTGTATATGTGAAAGGAAAATGAGATTTCTTTAACATTTCAACCAGCATGGATCATGAAGTTTTGTTTTCTAGAGTAGTTAACTTGTATATTGCTTTAGCTATACGAAAAAAACCAAATTGAAAATTCTTGAATAATGTCAAGAACCATTGAATGGGAAATGATAATTAACTATGTCATACTTTATATTCTGTAACATAATATGATATAATCTAGTAGGCATACTTTGCTTCTAATGACTAGATAAAAGTAACTCCTCCAGCTAGATTATCCAAGGTATTTTATTTGAATAATGTAATGATTTTGTTATTGGATTATAAAGCATTGTGAGATCATTTTATGTTTAAATTTTTTAATGTTTTAATAACAATATATATAAGGAATGTTTGTTGATGTTGTCTATATAAAAATAGCATAATTAAGTGAGTTTCTATTTCTAAACACATAGCTCTTTTTGTTAAATGACCTTTGGGATAGGGAGGGGGATAACAATATATAGTGTATGACTCTATATATATATATATATATAATATAATAATGCATATATATATATATATATATAATATTTGCTAATATATACAATTAATGGATGTTTATAGTTTTGTCAGTAAGTCTTCAAAGTTTTGAAAATATAAATTGAAATATATGACAGTTTCTCAAAACGTATTTAAAATACATATATTTGCAGCTAGCTGTGTATTTAAAATGCAAAAATTGAATATAATAGAGCTATAACAATTTTGGTTAACCTAACATACTTAAGTTGAATATAACTATATATTTTTATTTTGCTTCTACCAGTTCAACTAAAAAGACCCTTATAATAATGACAATATAACACTAACTTGCCTTTCTTGCATTAATCATAAATAAATAGAAAATAGTATAAACAATATAATCAATAATTTATAAACATCTCAATCAACAGTGTTATTTAATTTGATTTGTTTGGTATTATCCTTAATTTTTGTTGATGGGTCAACATCCCACTCCCTGTCATCACCTAAAATCCTATAATGCCACATTTTAGATTCCTTTCCTCTATTAGAAATTGTTACATATATATTAATTATGCCACATTTCAATCTTAAGCAAATCTAACATTTTCCTTGCTTTTTTTTCTTTATCTTCTGTAATTATATATATATATAAATCCCTCAAATTGACATATTTTTTGTAGGTCTTTGTTCTTTGTCTTTGTAGAAGTATGTTTCCCTTTCGCATAGAGGTGTGCATTACGAATAACGGATCGGATAAAGACGGGTAAAGATCAGATACAAATAATATGGATATCCAAAATCACTATCCAGAGCATACTGGTATTAATAAAGATCAAACAATGATGATAAGGGTCGGATAATTAAAATCAATATCCGACCGAAACCTACTAATTCGAGTTGGATGGACCGGATTACCCGACACAATATGCTCAAGTAATGGTAAGGGTCGGATAATGATAATAAGGGTCGGCTAATTAAAATCAATATCCGACCGAAACCCGCTAATTCGGTTTGGACGAACTGAATTACCGATCCAATATGCTCATACCTACTTTCACATATCAATATCACAAATCTTATTTGGATAATGAATATTAGAATTCTTTGCGTATACATTTGGTGCATGGTTGTAACAATTTAATATTTCACGACAGTAAACTAATATAAAAGCTGTATTATCAAAAACACATAAAATCACATTACAACAACTACTAAAATTTGATGTTCTAAAAATATGACAATTTAATGTTTTAGCGTATCGGAATAATGCAATATGCTCAAGCCCAGCCCAAGAAAATCAGGAGCCATAGGGTACAAATTTTTTCAGGCCACACTAAAGTTATACTCCCAATGTTTCTTAAAATATGTAGTTAGTTTTAAAATTTTAATTTTGTTTTAACAAGAACGTCGTCTTACATTTTCGATGCAAATTTATTAAAAAAATCGGTTTTAGCCTCACTTTTAATGTATTAATTGGAAAGATTTTTTTTATAAAAAATATTACTAAAGACATGTAAGATTTTTTAACAGTTTTCTTAATTTTTGTGAAAAATGTCATGACACTTTTTACGAAACAGAGGAAGTAATTAAGTATTGGGTTTTATTTAAAATCAAGTTTTTTTTGTTTTAATGTAGTTAGTTTTTGAGTTCAAATATTTTTTTCCAAAATAAAAGTTGGATCATTTTAAGTAGGAGTGAGCATTGGGGTATTCAAATTGGTTATGAGTCGATTCTTTTATTCTTCGGATAGTTAGGTTAGAAACTGTTCAAATATTTTGAAAATCAGTTCAATTTCGATTTCGTTCCTAATTTAAGATCATATGAGCCGAACTATATTTCTTTTCGGGTATTTATCCGAATAAAAATAAAAGTTGATTAACAAATTTTGATAAATATAATAAAATACTTAAATATTTTGGATATTTTAGTTATTTTGAATATAAATATAACATATATAAAAAAACTGAAAATTACGGAAAAAGAATCAGAATAACTCGTAAGAACCCGAACCCAAATCCGAAAAAAATCTAAACCCAAATTTATTTGGAGTGTATTTGGGCGGTTTGGTTTAGATCGGTTCAATTGATCCGGTTTGAACACCTTTAATTTTGGTTTTTAATGAAAATTTTCTTTTCGTTATAAACTATTGATAAAAAAAAAAGTTTTCATTTTCCTCTCCGACTCTCAAATCTGAGCTCACGTTTAATCACAAGAAGTCTCGAGTTTTCTTCCGATTAGGTTAAAATCGAAGCGAAGATTCACTCACATCAACCTTCGATTCTATACCAAAATGTCACAAAACGGGAAGCTGATTCCAAATCTGAACCAAACAAGCACAAGGGTTCTCAATCTCACAGTTCTCCAACGAATCGATCCACACATCGAAGAGATCTTAATCACTGCTGCTCATGTCACCTTCTATGAATTCAACACTGATCTGGGTCAATGGGTAAGTTTCAAAAATCAATCTTTCGTCTGCATAATTTTGATGTTCTGCTTTTGCTTACCCACTGATCTCTCTCTTTTTTGATTCAATCAGAGTCGTAAAGATGTTGAAGGGTCTTTGTTTGTTGTCAAAAGGTTAGTACTTTTGGGTTCTGTGTGATGTTAATTTGTGTTATCACCATTGAATCAAGCTTTAACTTCTCATGGGTCCTTGTGGAATGATCTTTGTTTGTTGTTAAAAGGTTGATACTTTTAGGGTTTGTGATGTTGTTAATCTGTGTTATTACCATTGTTTAAGCTTAAATTCTCATGGGTCTTTGTTGTTTTGCTTCAGAAGTACACAACCTCGGTTTCAATTTATTGTGATGAATCGTCGAAATACAGGTTCGGGTTTAGGTTCATATTTGTATATCTTGTGGTAGAGAGATTAGATTTAGGAGCCAGTGTTTGTGATTGTGAGTGTATTGTTGTTGCATTTGTCTGTGTGTAGATAATCTGGTGGAAAATCTCTTGGGAGATTTTGAGTATGAAGTTCAAGGTCCGTATTTACTTTACCGTAATGCATCTCAAGAAGTAAATGGTATTTGGTTCTACAATAAACGCGAATGCGAGGAGGTAGCAGGTCTTTTCAACAGGTAAATAGATAGTTCATTGCATATCGTGAAAGTAGAATGAAAGATACGTGTAGGTTTCGGAATATCAATATCTCTGCTTATCGTTAGATAGATTTTTTTCGAAAACATAGTAGTTTCATGAAGTACTTTTATGACTCGAATACTCAGCATTCTATGTATTTTATTTCCATGCTCGTTGTGTTTTCGCCTAATAGTTCCTTGGTATGACAGAATACTTAGTGCATATTCCAAGGTGAACCAGAAGCCAAAGACCTCTTCTTCGAAAAGGTAAGATCTTGCGGTATTAGCTGAAACGTGATAATCAACATCATTCTTTCAGCTGGTATATATTCGTGTATATTAAATTTTTCGATATACTGCAGTGAGTTTGAGGAATTGGAAGCTGTGCCAACAATGGCAGTTATGGATGGTCCGCTCGAGCCATCTTCAACCGCTAGGGATGCTCCTGATGATCCCGCTTTTGTCAACTTCTTCAGCGTAAGACCCTAAAGCTTTTGTTACATACTCACACTACCGTCTTCATAATCCATACGATTAATGGCTGGAGGGCGTCTCATTATTGCCTTGACTACAGTCAGCGATGGCTCTTGGGAACACTTCAAGTGGCTCTGCAAGTGGACCACCATACCTTTCGTCCGCAGTTCCTATTCAACCTCACCAACCCACCATGGCTCCTCCTGCAGTGGCAACAGCACCTCCGCAGATAAAATCACCACCGCCTCTTCCATCCTCGTCTCCTGTGATGCATCTTTTTGACAACAACCCCGATAATATCAGCAGCAACTCCAACATCCACACGGAACTGGTGACACCGTCTGCTTTCTTTGGGACCCAACGGATGATGACACAACCCCACCTCATTCCTTGTTCATCTACACCCACCGCTCCTCTGAACCTTAATAACACGACTCACCAACAACGCCCATATGGTACTCCGGTGCTCCAGCCTTTCCCACCACCAAACCCACCACCATCACTCGCTCCTACACCGAGTATCCCGGTTACCAACAGGGAGAAAGTGAAAGAAGCCCTTTTAGCGCTGGTTCAGGTTTGTCCTTTTCACCACATCACTTACCTTGATCATGTTCCCTAAACCTCACGAGTAATACTTTTGACAGGAGAATGAATTCGTCGACATGGTGACTCGAGCTTTACAAAATGCACATCAACAATGAAAGCTTTGAGCTGGATTGGTATGTGACAATGGCGCTTGCTTTAAATTAGAGAATGTGTAGTTAAAAAATGTATTTTTGTTCTTGTTGATACCTTTGAAACAAAGTGTTGTTGAAACCTCTAAAAGGTGTTTTATAAGATACTTCACTTCTCACTTGATTCAACTTTTAAAAGTTATTTTCTTGTATCTTTAAAGACTTTTAGAAGATTCACAAATAGTCTTTTGCATTTATAGAGTTTGATGAAGCATAAAAAAATCATATTACAAAACTATATTTGTATGCTTCAATTCATAGTTCTTTAAAAGTTATGAAGCATTACACAATCATTCTTATCCTTCAATCCAATTTCATTTATATCGCTAGTGAAAGAAGTGTGGAATGTTAAAGTTTTATAGGCTTTCAATGAAAAACCAATTAACAATGAATAGAGAAGTTCACGTGGGGTATTCAAATTTTTGGGCCGGTCATATCGGTTTATTCGAGTAGGGGTGTTTAGAATCTCGATGAATAGAGAAGTTTACGCAGGGCATTCAAGTTTTCGGGTCGGTCATATCGGTTTATTCGAGTAGGGGTGTTTAGAAACTCAATTGGACCGAATGGATTTCAGATCGATTCGGTTCGAGTTCATGCCGATTTTTAAATTTTAAGAAGATTTGAAAAAGATCTGAAACCCGAAAAATCCAAAAAATCTGAATTATTCGTAAAAGCTAAATTATCTAAAAAACCGAAATATCCGAACCGAAAACCGAATTACCTGAAAAAATTAATATAATAATAGAAATTAGTATTTTAATTTTTTAATATACATATATATATGTATATTTGTTTTCGGTTCCCAAATCGGTCTCGGTTCGATTCAGATACGAGAAATATTTTGAAATAGTAACCGTTCCAATTTTTTACGTTCTCTCGGTTCGGTCCGGATTTTAGGTTTTTCTATTAGGATCTAGTTCGATTTTCAGGTTTCGGTTTATTTGTCTAGCCCTACTTTCGGTGTTAGATTATCTTAACATTTAGAATCAAGATTACCAAGAAACACTTGTTTGATATTGAATGAGAAACATTAAACAACAAAAGAAAGTTTTCTTTTATAGTAAACAATATTACACAAAGGAGAAACCACAAGAGAGTCCCATGGTTTTGATTTATTTTTCGAAGTAATCTTCTGTCCTGCCTTTAAACCCGATTTGTCCGAAAGTGAGGCAGATGAAGAGACCTAAGTGCCAAGTGATCAACCACAACCAAAACTGTGAAGTAAGAGCTGGTGGAGTTGGGAAGTGAGCAAGCTCAGTTCCAATACTCTCAAAGAAAAGACCCGTAAGGCTCTTCCCGTTTATCGCTGGAATGCTCGACGGCGCTAGCCACCCGATTAAACCAAATCCAATCACGTTCAAATCTCTTCTCAACCAGTCCCTCTGAAAGCTTTTTGTTTTGGAAACAAATCAATTATTAGTAACCTTATTGAACATAAAAGTGTTAGTAGCATGGACGTCAAACTCAAAACTAATCGGTAATGTGTAGAAAAGGTCTATTATTTTTATATTAAATCGAATTTTTTCTAATTTCCGATATGAAATATTTATCTTTAGTAAAAAGTTTGTGATATTAAGGTGCAATTGGTTGCTAATTTAGAGGAAAATAACGGGAGGAAAATATAGATTACGCTAGATTCTTGTAAAATCATACCATTTGACAAGTTTTATGTTTTTATTTTAACAAAGTGGAATCCACAAATTTGTGTGGAAAATTAACTATTACTCTAAGATTTGTTACTCTACTAAATAGGAGAATACAAAAATAAGCGTAATTTTTGTTTTTTCTACCAATTCTTATTCCACTAATTCATATTTCCTCTCATTTTATTTATTCCTCTTATTAACCACCATTTACGCTCTTTGAGTATAACTTCTATAAATTAATAATTGATTAATTAATATCTCGATAAACCAATAATTTTTCTCGGTCCTTAATTGAGTGTTTGAACAAGATAAGCTCTCTGTAAATTAATAACTTTTTATATTAATAAAATATCCCCGTTCTAGCAGTATTAGTTTATAGAAGTTTAACTGTATAAAAATCTTTAGGGTCATTTTGTAACACATAATATAAAAATGTAACCTACCAAGTGAATCTTCCTCCGGATGCTCCGGCGAGTTTAAGAGGATTCTTTGCTCTTAATGTTGGTTTTAAAAATGCTAAACACATCACCATAAGTTACAAATTAGTGTAATTACATTTGTAATGCAAAATCATTAACACAAAGAGAGAGAGAGATAAAGAGAGAGTACATGAAGAGAAGGGTTTGGTGTTGATGGGAGAAACAGATGATCCTCCAAGTCCTATTATTGTTGATGAATTTGTAAATGTTGCTGCCATTTTTTCTTCTTCTTCTTCTTTGCTTCTCTTCTCTCAAACTAATCTCCTTTGTTTTTTATTTTTAAAAGTGAAACACAACATAAAACACAAGAATGAGATTTGAGTTTTGTGGATGAAGTTAAAGATTTCGAGGATGTGTTATTGATCAATAGCTTTGTGACACCTCATTATTTTCTTTGATATTGTGGCCTCTATCTTTTTTTGGATAAGGTTTGTTTTATTTTTATTTTTTGTTTGCATTTAAAATTATAAGTCATATATATAAACTAGAAATGGCAAATATTTGATTTTTTAAGTAAAAAAATAAGAGAGAAACATATGACATGAGGTTCCAACATTTGACAAAATAGTTATTTATTAAAATGAAATTTATATAAGAATACAATTCATTTTGGTTGAAAGTGATAATTTTACCAAGCATTGAGTTTAAAATAAAAAGGACACATGGAACGAAAAATCTCGTTTGAATGAAGTTGAATTCGACAATGCGGTTACAAAAAGTTGGGTTCGGAAATTACAACATGTCAACGAGGTCGAAAAACAAAGGGAGAACGATGTCGAAAAAGAACTAGAACCAGAACCGCTAATCACATTCTAAGATTCATTAGAATTTGTGGAATGCGGATCCCTTCCTCCTCTCAAAAACTTTCATTATTATCGGAAGATCGATATCTAGAATACTCTACTTTGTTGACATCACATGATAAGAGGCCAACGCAATTTATGCATCATTCGTACTTCGTACAGTTGTCGAGACACGCCTCGTTTCCCACGCTAGGCATTGCACGGTTCAACGCACTTTCGGACCGCAAACTGTCATCGTTATACTGTACCGTCAGTAATTCATACAATTGTCGGAGTTTAAAATGTTCGATTTTCAAACTGGGCTCAATAAATTTCTCTTCTCTTTTTAATGGATCCTCTTATTTATTGGGCCGAACATTTTTAAAAAGTGAAGCCCAATTCGAAGAATATTCCTTTCGCATTATTTACTTGATGTTTATAAAAATCACTAATTTTGAAAAATTAATAACTAACTCGGTGAGTGACTCGGTTTTCAAAAAAAAAGGGTAAACGATCTATTTCCCTCTCAGAAGTATCATATAGCACCAGTTCTCTACGGAAGTATGACCTAGTTCTAAATCCCCTTGAAATGATACTTCCATATCTATCTCTCCCCGAAATAATAATTCCAGACCTATTATACCCCGGATGTTGGTTTTGACGGTTTATGCCACAAAAACAATACTAAACCGGAACAGTGTGGCCAAACCAAAGCAAAATCGAGTTTCTCTCTCTCTCTCTCTCAATTTCAAATCCGCCATGCCCATTTCTTAAAAT
>OVAN01008973.1:0-17510 GCA_900406275.1 Anastatica hierochuntica | reverse complement strand
GAGTCCGTGAACCACATAACATTGACAGTGAGAATTTCGATTCCCACAATGAGGTTAATTATCTACATATGATCTTGAGTTGGCTGCAGTTGTTTTTGCGGTTAAGTTGTGGCGTCAATATCTTTACGCAGAAAAATGCAGATATTTACGAATCATAAAAGTTAAATTTTTTTTCCTCAAAATGAGCTGAATATGAGACATGACGATGGATTGAATTGTTAAGCGACTATGACTTTGATATTCTCTATCATCCTAGAAAAGTTAATCTAGTTGTAGATGCCTTCAATAGGAAACAAATTGCATTGGCATCTCTATGATCTCAATGGGGTTTGGTGGACCAAATGTGCAAGCTCCATATTTCAATCCAAGAGAACCAATCTGAATATTTAGCCACATTGGGTATTCAGTCTGATTTATTGGCTCGTATTCATGATGCTCACAGGGAAGATGATAAACTAGGCCCCATTTGTGAGAAATCTGAAGACTTTTATTAACTAGGATACAAGCTTAGAAATGATGGTATATTATCATAAAAAAGACAGAGTTTATGTACCTAAAGTTCATGAGCTGTTGAAAGAAATTTTACAAGAGCGACATCAATCTAGGTATACGGTTCATCCAGGTAGCACCAAGATCTACCATACGCTTAAGCCATTTTATCATTGATGTGTTAGCAAGTAAAGATAGAGTATCAAAAGCCTAGTGATAAATTGCAACCATTATCTATTCTAGCATTGAAATCGGATAAGGCCTCGATGGATTTTGTCATAGGAATTCCTAGAGCATAAAAAGAAATGACTCAATATGTAATAGTTGATCGATTAACCAAATCAACCCATTCTCTTCTAGTTAAAAAAAGTTTGTCTACATCCTGACTTGTAGAGATCTATGTGGAGGTGATTGTGTGGTGTGTCTAGTAGCATTTTCTCATCTCGTGACCCCAAATTTACTTCACTTTTTGGGATAACTTACATCAGGCGTTGGGTATGAAACTGTTTTTCAGCATTGCCTATCATCCCCAAACTGATGGGTAGTCTGGAAGAACTATTCAAACACTGGAAGACATGTTGAGATCTTTTGTTTTGAATAGTTGGCAGTCATGGGAGAAGTAATTATCATTGGTTGATTTTTCTTATAACAATAGCTATTATGCAAATATTGATATGGCACCATTTTAGACTTTCTTTGGTAGACCATGTCATACCCCATTATGTTGGGCAAAGGCCGGAGAGACAGTCTTGAATTTATTTTGGAAACAACCGAAAAATTAAGGTTAGTTAAGAATTGGATGAAAGCTGCCTCATATCGTCAGAAGAGTTACGCAAATCGTCGAAGACGTGATCTGCAATTTCATATGGGAGATCGAGTAGTTGTCAAGATCCAGCCTATGAAAGGGAATGATTGATTTGGACATTCAGGAAAGCTTAAACCACGCTTTATTGGATATATTGCAATCCTAGAGCGTTGGGAGTGTTGCTTATCATTTAGAATAATCTCAACAGTTGGCAAATGTGCATAATTTCTTCCATGTATCTGTGCTGATAAAATATCAACAAGATCCTTTGCATGTGGTGAATTTTCGACCTCTAGAAATCCATGAATATCTAAATTATGTGGAAGAACCTGTTCAAATATTGGAAAGCATGCGAAACATCTCAGAAGAAAAGACATTCTGCTTGTAAAAGTTATTTGGAAGAATCATGGCACTCAAGAAGTAACATGGCAATTGGAGTGAGAAATTAGAAAGGAATATCCCCAACTATTTCAAGTAACTCTTTGAATTCGAAGATGAATTCTCTTTAAGGAGGGGGAGGATTGTAATGCCTAAAATTTAAAAGAACAAGAATAAACATTTTTGGGTTACAGTGCACAATTAAAATTTTTATGAATCTATCTAATATTAGGGGGTTTCTGATCGATTTAATGTTTAAAGGCAGTTATGTAAATTATACAAATATGAAGAACTATATCTCAAAAATAAAAAATCGCTGGATCTTCTTCTCAAATTTTCCAGATTCGACGATATTTGATTCTAACCATAAAATCCATGATTTTCAACCCTAATACCATGTATTTATACTCGTTTCGGAGCCCCAAACTTTTCTACAACCTTCTTTGCAAACAACATAGTAATTTGGTGAACTTTCTGATATTTTCATCCTTTTTTGTTTGTAAAATTTCTTAAGTACCAAACGAGATTTTCGGTGGGTTAGGTTGATCATTGCCTTTCTGTGTTTGCTTTCTACTTATGGGTTATGTTTAATCACTATCCAATTGTTAGGAAGCTTCATCTTCTACCCTTTTCAAGCTTTTGATCCGTTAAAGAGAGTATGAGCTCATTAATGGTGGATTTTCTTTAGGGAGAATTTCGGTGCAACCTTTGGCTCTTTAGAATCTATTCATTCCCAATAATCCAACACCCTTGACCGTTCTTTATTTGGTGGCGGGGATCAATGGGAATTTGATCGGTAAGTTTTTTTTTATTTTGAGAGGATCTTGTTAAATTAATATAGTTGTACAACGGTTCTGGAAATTGTGAGACTGTTTCTGGACCTGTAAAGCTTAATAGAGTACTCGTTGAAAATCGTTTTTAATTTTAAACCGGTTTCTTTTTTGAACTGGGGACTTATTGAAGTGGTTCGATAATTTCTAAACTGGTTTTTAAAAATCCGACACCGGATTCCGGTAGCTCTCATCAAAACCTTTCATTTTATATATTGATTGAAAATTTTGGATCATCAATTTATATTACGTGATTTATTTACTCTTCAAGAACACTATAGGATTTGTCGATTTGTGTCTTGATGCACCTGAAAGTTTAACTTCTGTGAGTTCTATTTCTTTTATTATAATATAAAACAATATAAATTCTAGAAATTTATTTAGTATAATTTTTAATAATTTAATTATGTAGAAAAATAATAATTAATTAAGTAGAGTGGATGTTAGTTGAAAATGATATTTTTGTATCAAATAACTTTGTTATGATTTAAGTAAATTAATTGATTACTATGTTAAGAGCGGTATCAAAATGCAAATTTGATCTTAATAGCTCTACTGGGTAATTCGTGGAAGTATTAATATTATTGTTTAATTTTTGATAATTTAATTATGTAGAAAAATAATAATTAATTAAGTAGAGAGGATATTAGTTGAAAATGATATTTTTATATCAAATACTTTGTTATGAGTTTAGTAAATTAATTGATTACTATGTTAAGAGCGGTACCAACATGCAAATTTGATTTTAATAGCTCTAGTGGGCAATTCATGGCACCGACACCCCACAAATGTATCCGCCAACATCGCTATGGAGTATATTTTGTATATAATATTTGTTAGTACTTGGGTTGGGATTGGTCAATGTTGGGGTCATACCATTCACACTTAGCATTGTTGGATACATGGTTGCTTTGTTTGATGCTTCTGTTATATTATGCTAGTTCATATGTTATGATGATATTATATATTGTTAAAATTATTCGAATTTGCAAAAAGTTTTTATAAGTTTATGCAATTGGGAATTTGTTTGTTTGTAGAAACACAGTGAATTTTTTCTGTGCAGATCAAATTGTGGTGGTATAAGTTTTCGGTTTTTTGGACTCACTGAGCGATTTTTTTTGTTTGCATAAGTTATGATTTTCCACACATGAGAAGTTCAAGAGGAGGAGCTCGCATGAAGTTTGAAATAGCTGTTTTTTCCGTTTTCTCGAGACTTGGTAGATTTTTTTGGAACAATTTACTCTTGTTATTCGCTTTAAAAGATTTCAGAATTCGTAGTTTCATACTTTTACTTTTGATAATTGATTGATGTTCTAGGAATTCCTTTTTGAATTTTTAGGGCATTACAGAAAGTAAATCAGTGGTAGTAGTTATAAATTCTATCGAACATGCTAACACTTAGAGAGCTGCTTACGACTCTAATGTGCACTCTAATGTGCACGGAAGAGAGAAAAAATTAATATATATATATATATATATGTGTGTGTTTATACTAACTATTGATATCATTTTAGATGGGTTTTAGGCTTTTTGGAGTCTTTACTTTGCATTTTCGGGTATATTAAGTGATTTTGATGAAGTATGTGATGTTTCTACAGGATTTGAAGAAGTCAATGATTAATCGAAGAAAATCTGATGAAGGAAAAAGCTGGATTGGTTGATCCATTAATGCCTTGGAAGTAGGATTCATCGATCCTCAACCTAGGTTCATCCGTCCTAGTGTCGAAGCCAGATCTTAAATTTCCGATTTTTTCTTTTTCCATCAGAAAAATCCTAAAACATTATAAGTACTCTCTAGGACGTTTTTTAGGTTTTTACACTTGTTTTTAGCATTCTTTTGGAGCTTTCGATTTGTAAGAAATTAGGGAGACGAATCTCTTATGCTGAATCTCTTGGAGAAGCTTTATGAACCCATGTTATTAATGATGTCTTTCAATTCATTCATGTCTTCTGTTTTTCGTACTATGTCTTAGTAGATTCATAGTTAGGATTTAGGGTTTCGAAGGAATTGATGAGATAGAATGTTTAGAACTGTTTAATTGGGGAATTATCAGTAGAATTTTTCACTTGGGTTGTTATTAATGTTTGAACTTGACTTATCACCTAGTTCATGATCTTAGGTTAACTAAATAGAACAAGAGTTGGTTTAATTGTTTGAAAATAATCCTTGTGAGCAAAGTGTCCTTAGCTAACGAGAGTTGATGGTAAGGTGCTTTGTGAACTTAATGTGTGCTTAATTTCCTGAATTCAACAAGAGTTAGTTTTTTAGATTGTTAAACATAGTAGTTGGAGCCACGAGAGTGGAAAGATTATACAATTGCGTTTTGAGTTCTAGAATGGCGCTTAATTGATTCCTAGATAGATTTCCTGCAAATTTATTGATGCCTGATATTTTTGATCCATTGAATTTACATTGTTTTCTTTAAATTCGCTTTTGTTTATATTGCACTTCGAAAAAAATTACAATTACAATGTGTTATACGTTGATCTGAAGTAAAGGTCTTATTGTGTAATTAGTCTTTGTGGATTTGATGCAAGAATTATTACTGCGAATTGTTGTGCACTTGCAATGTATTCTTCGGGTTAAAACCTGAGATATCAACAGTCCAAATAAATTTTTTCTTAATTGATGATGAATATAAACTCTCATTCATTTTTTGGCTCTTATTTGATGCATTATACTTGAAAATAATTCAATAAGCTCTTAATAGAAGTCCAATCCATGGAGTTCTTGTCCATGTCTTGATTGTTAGACTAAGCTTAACAACCTCTTCAAAGATTGCTAGAAGATACTCAACATTGAAACTGATGCCTATCAAACAAAATGAAGAAACAAAGCTTAACATTAGCATACTTGAAATATAAATATTGGTATAACAATACTTCAATGAACGGCAAGCCCTTTGAAGATCAGTGTCAAATAACTTAATGGTTAGTTGTTGACAACAAAATAACAACCACTTTGATTTTACTTTAGTCGTTTCCTTTTATTACATGCCAAAATATGTTAATCTCCGTCCTCTTATGCATCAATTGCTTCAGCTTGATTGCATGTTGTCCACACTTCAATTTGTCAATCATCAGAACACGTTTTTGAGGTCTTTCTCCCGCATGAGAGTAGTAAAACAGTCTAACTCATTTCATTTAGCATAATTTACATAGAATTGAAATATTTTACGAGATCAAACTTTATACTCTATCTAAAACAAAGGCTCCAAAAATACTAAACCTAAACCATACTTTATGACCGCATTTTTAATGTTGATTCATATGCTATTAAATTCTTTTTTAAAATGATTTATATAATAAATCTTGAAAATATTATATTATAGTTACTTTTCCAAACAACAATATTACTCAATAATTCGTATATAAATAAAAATAGTGTATTTACTTCTCTTCTCACTTTGTATTTACTTCTTAGTACATATATAAAATTTACAACTTCTTAACCATAGAGTATAGATAATTCACGAATATTTACTAAGAAAGGAATTAATAATAATTTCAATATTTTTTTATTAAATCATATAATTCTTTTTTTTTTTACACTGATGTACTTTCTTTTTTCCTTTTCATTCTCTAAACAATAATTTTTATAATTTTAGTTTCCGTTGTTCTTATATGTAACTTATTTTTTACGTCATTGTTATAATATTTCCCGTTTAATTTCATAAATTTTATTCTTTTTTATTTTTAGTTTACTTATTCATTTTATGATTTGTTTTTGAGTTATATATATTTTTTATTTTGAGCTTTTCATATAGTGTGGTTTGGTTTACTAAGAATTTGTGGGTTATAATGTGAGAAAAGCAAGAAAACAATTACATGGAAAGACACTTTTTACAAAAGTATTGCATCAATAGGTACTTCCTTACTTTTAGGAACTTTTTTTACTGTTCATTTTTCTTTAATACCATTTTACCCTTTTGGACAACATATTTGTGGACAAATTCACATGGAGTCGGTTATGTATCACATATCGTGGACACAATTACATTGTTAAATAATGACAGAATGCGCATGGACGTATTTCTATGGACAACTTTTATCATAGAAACGTTGACAACAACTTTATTTTACGTATTTGAGAGTTAATATTGGTTTTCTAAAATATGCATGGACATATTTTTGTGGACATTTTTACTTTTGACACTGAAAATATGAATATAAGCTTACAACTTTATTTTACGTATTTGAGGGTTTTTCATTGGTTTTCTAAAACATGCATGGACATATTTTTGTGGACAATTTTACTTTTGACACTGAAAATATGAATATAAGCTTACGTGGATAAGTTCTTGTGGACAATGGTGGTTAAATACATATCCATGTTTTCGTATCCACTTGAACATATATAATTAGATGAGATTTCATAGATTGGTCATCCATAAACTCATCCACAACATCATGTTCATTTATATTTTTTTCTGAAACTTTGTTCACTATACATTGTCCATCACATTTTTTACGCAAAATCGTCCACCAGACCTAGTACATCATACGTCGAACACATAAACATCACATTTTTTACGCAAAATCTCTGTTATTTGATTTGGTTTTATTTTTTCAATGAACCAAATTTTAATATAAATGAAAATTACTTGTATGATGTTTTTTGCTTTATTCATAAGGAAATACAAAAAGACACGAAAAAGAAAGATCAGAGCATGTCTACTCGCAAGATTTCATAAAGTAGATTTTTTTTATTAATAAAATTGTTATTTAATTTATCAACTTATTTATCAACTTTACACTTGTTGGTTGAAACATTGGAGAAAATAGATTAAACAAAATTGGAGGTTGGGTTTCTTGTGACTCAAGCATCAAGACTAATTTGTTCCACCCATAATGTTCTTATATAATCGGAACATTTTCATATCAAAAGTCAATATGTTATTTCATACAGAACACATCGAGATCAGAATCAGTAGAACTCGACACGTAACGAAAATCTGATTTAAGATATTCGAATTAAGAAAAATAGGAGAAACCAAAAAAAAATATAAACATTGTAATACAACTTATATTGCACTGATAGAAAGAGAAAAAAAAGAGAAAAAATATAAGAGAAAAAAGAGAAAAAAAGAATATAAATGCTAGATAAAAAAAGAAGGAAAGAGAGAGATGATAGTTGAGGGTATTAAAGTAATTGTTTATTTAAAAGTGTTTAAAAGTCGCAATGTGCCTATTGGTATAATTAAAAAGATAAAAGTGTCTATAAATGTAAATTTCTCAAAAAAGTTTATGGCAAGATTAAGATAATCAAAAATAGATTTTGTTAGAATTTTTGACAAGGAAAACATATGATATACAATGATAAAGTAACCGAAGGAGTGTTAAGTTTTCAATCCTGTGAAATTTTAAAGAGAAGAAAGCATATACTAAAATATGTGGCATGACATTTGATATTTTAAGTTTCGAGCGACTCAGCACCGATTTCAAATAGTGATCCAAAACTAAACAAAGTATAAAAAAGAAATAACACATCAACATCCAATTTAACTATTTCTTAGAGTTGATCCGTATTATATTTGACAGTTTTTTATTTTAGTTTATATACTAAAAGTTAATATAAATTGGATTCGTAAGTACAATCAACTAATACAAATATATTAGAAAAACAAACTAGATGGTTTGTGTTGTTTTTAAAAATTTTGTGAAACTGTATACTAGAGGCAATCCATATTTGGTTTCAGTGATGTTAAATAATCTGGGTTTACTTGAAAAGGTTGATCGGTGTTTAAAAGTTACACGTGGAATATTGAGGTTTTGTCACACATCGTCAGCTAATCTTGGTCTACCTTAAGCAATTAGCATCACTATTTGCTGACTCCAAAATGTTATCTAATAATGATCAAGATAGCATATTTTTAAGATTTGAAATACATGGACCATTTTGAGAAAATATTTAATGCTTTTAATTTTTTTAAAAAATTTGGAGACAAATGAAAAATAAATAAAACAGAATGTGAATGTTTTTGATAACAAGATTAATGCAAACAAAATTAAATCAATTGATAATGTGTACATGCTAGAAAAGAGGAAGAAGCGTTCTAAAATATGGAAAAACGGATAAAGAGGAAGACGTGAATTGAGATTTTATCAAAGGTTAGTCGCTAAACAAAAAATTAAGCGTGAAGGATATAGTTTCTAAGAATGTGATATGTGTTTTACGATCAAAAATTAACAAAAGATTGACTCTCTTTTATTAATCTCTAAACAAAACCTCTCAACACAAATCTCTCTCTCAAAACTCACGAAACATCATTACTCGATGTTTATTTATGGCTAACCTTCATTAGACTTTATTGTTTAGATAACTTATAAACAAAACTTTTCTTTATCTAATTTAAACCCAACTTAATTAGGATATCACTAGCTTGAGCTCCGAGTTACTTTTAAGCTTATTCAACATTCTCTCTCTTAAGGTTGAAGGCCATCTTTGCTAAGTCTTGTACTCCAATGAGATCTCTCATCTCCTTGAACTTAGTCTTTCTCAAAGTCTTGGTCAAAATATTTGTCTTCTGCTCAGTTCCTGAAACATGTTCTACTTCAATCTGTCTATTCTTAACATATTTCCTTAGAAAGTGATATCTCCTATGATTATGTTTACTATGACCATGAAAGACGGGGTTCTTTATGAGAACTATAGCCGATCGATTGTCAATGCATATAATTAATCTTTCACCCTTAGTACCCATGATTTCACAAAGCAGATCCTGGAGCCAAATCGTTTGTCTTGCTGCTTCAGTTCTTGCCATAAACTCGGCTTGACACGATGATAATGCGACAATGTCTTGTTTCTGTGAGAATTAAGAGATTGGACCTTTACCAAGATAGAATATGTGTCCACTTGTACTTTTTCCATCATCAAGATCAACATGTGTGACTACTATCACTATAACCTATCAACTTCGGTATCCTTGTAGTCGATTTTCCAAATATTAACCCAAGTTTAATAGTTCCTTGTAAGTACCTTAGACACTGTTTCATCGCAGCTCCATGAGATTATCTAGGACTCTGCATATAGCGACTCATAACTCCTACACAATAAAATAGATATGGTCTAGTATAGAGTAAGAATATGAGACAACCAATATTCTTCCTAAACTTTGTAGCCTCAATCTCCTTTTCACTTTCTGATTTTGACAAGCTCAAACCAGACTCCATTGGTGCATGAGTTGGATTGCAATATTTCATACCGGCATCTTCTAAGATTTTTATCGTGTAACGCTTTTGATTGACGGTTATACCTCGTTCATGTTGGCTTACCTTCATTCCTAGATAGTATGTTAACCTCCCATGGTCACTCATTTCAAATTATAAACCCATCTCCTTCTTGAACTCATCGATGACCTTACTACTTGTCCCCGTGACAAATAGGTCGTTTATATACACGACAACAAGGAGCATATTTCCGTTCACCTTTTTCTTATAAACTGACGGCTCCTTAGTACATTTTCTGAATTGTAGTTCAACAAGTATTTGATTCAGCTTGTTGTTCCAAGCTCTCGGAGCTTGCCTCAAACCGTACAAAACTTTATTCAATTTGTAAAATTTATCTTCACTCCCCTTCTCTTCAAATCTATTTGGTTGTGTTATCTAAACAGTTTCTTTTATTACTCCATGAAGAAATGTTGTTATAACATCAAGATGATGTACTACCCATCCATTTGAAGCAACAAGATTGATTAATAGCCGTATTGTTTCAAGTCGAGCTACTCGAGCAAAAACCTCATCGAAATCTACTCCATAACGTTGTACATATCCTTTAGCAGAAAGTCTGGCTTTGTATTTGTTAATGCTTCCATCTAAATTTCGCTTTAGCTTGAATACCCACTTTAAATCGATTGGTTTTGCTCCATATGGAAGATCAACAAGATTCCAAAATCGATTTTTGTTGATAGAGTGGATCTCCTCTTCACACACAAGTACCAATTCCTTCGAGCCACTTGCCTCGTCAAAAATATCTTGTTCATTGTTTAAGCACAACAATAATCTTTGTCCTTCTTCCTCAGCAAGTAAGACGTTATCCTCAAGATATTTAGGTTTTGTGATTTGTTTACTTGTTCTCCTCAACACCACCTGTGGTGGTTGTTCATGATCATCATTATTGATCACGTTTTATTCCTTATGATCAAGTTTCGTCTCCGCATTGTCGATATCTAGATCAGTACCACCATTGTTGTCGTCGTTAATTGTAGAGTCTCCATCAACATACTCCTCGTGCTCGTTTTCAACATTCTCAATGGTTTCTTGTATGCCATGGTTTCTATACCTTCCAAGAGTACATCAGAGTCTTTCTTCACATGCTATCTTTGTACCATCTTGGTTCAAATTCTAACCTCTTGTCTCATCAAACACAACATTGCGACTTACTACTATCATTTTGGCTTGTTGATCAAACAATCGATATGCCTTTGAGCCTGGTTTTGTTCCTAGATGGATGAGCATTCGCGATCCATCATCCAGCTTACTCAACCGTGTCATCTCTACTTTCGCATACCCAATACACCCAGAAATTCGTAGATGATCAAGACTGGATTTCTTAGCACGAAAAACTTCATATGGAGTTTTTTTTTTGAATGCCTTTGTGGCTATTCTATTTAGGAGATAAGCTGAATGTCGTATTTTTTCTCCCCATATATAGTTTTGGCATATGCATATGTTTTAAGATGCTTCTTGTCATCTCCTTTAGAGTTCTATTACGTCTCTCAACCACATCGTTTTGTTGCTGAGTGTATGGAGCAGTGAGATGTCTCTTAATACCCAATTCATTGCGGAACAAATTAAATTCTTCATAAACAAATTCGCCTCCTCTGTCTGTTCTGAATGTTTGTATGTTCTCCCCTGTCTCTTTTTCCACTAAGCTCTTTCATTTCTAGAATTTTCCGAAAGCTTCACTCTTTTCTTTTATGAGAATGGTCCACATATATCTCGAACAATCGTCAATAACAACAAAGATGTATTGATTTCTAGCTGGTGTACTCGGTGATATATGCCCACAAAGATCACTGTGCATAAGCTGAAACACTTTACTTGCTCACTAAGAGGAAGCTTGCGAAATAGCTTTCTAGTTTGCTTTCCAAGTAGACACGAACGACATACTCCTTTCTCTATATTGATACTCGATATCCCCAAAACTAATTCCTTTTGTATCACTGTTTTCATCGTCTCCTAGTTTATGTGTCCTAGCCTCGCATGCCATATGTTACATTTGCTCGTAGTCGACAGGTGTAGGCATGTCGGTTTTACTAGTCCCATACGGACTTTGTATAGCCGATTTCTGTATTTGTTGGCATTGGCAAGTAACTTTCCTTTATGATGCATCATTAGATAATCTCCTTTCATTCTTATGTCATAGCCTGATTCAGTAGTTTGTCCGAGGCTGATGGTATTGCTCATCAAATATGGGATAAAGTAAACTTCAGTCAATATCATAGCTTCACCATTCATATCAGTGAAAGAGATTTGTCTTTTCCTTTAATATCTATTCGTAAATCGTTACCAAACCTTACTTTTCTTGTAACTGTATTATCAAGTTTGGAAAAATATCTTTGATCTCTAGACATATGATTGCTCGCACCATTGTCAAGATACCATATGTCATCTTCACCAGCATTTGTTTCGTATTTCTCTAGTATGCAGTTCTTCTTGTGCAAGTATATCTCTTCATGTAACATGAGCTCGTCATCATCTTGCATTTCAGTGTTATCATTCTCTTGAGCTTGTTGAAGCTTTAGCAGACAGTCATGACAATTTGATGCGTAGTGACCTGTTTTCTTGTAACGATAGCACACAATCTTTAATAAATCTTTGTTTCCACCAAAGCAACCACGACCTCTTTGCATAGGATAGAACGTCCTCCTCTGCCTCTGTTTCTGAATTGATCATTAAATTCTTGACCGAATTCCTTTTTGAGCTTTTGTATTAGCATACATTAACTTACTCTAATCTTCTTTTGATTCATCATCATCGGGGATACGTTCCTCATAAGCCTTTAACCGCCCTATGATGTCTTCAAAGCTTATCGTGTTAAGGTCTAACACTTGCTCTAATGAGTCGACTATGTGTACATATATTTCTTCCTCGGGACACTTTTCAAACACTTCTTAACCAACTTTGATTCTTTAATAATCACTAATAAGACCGTCGACTTTGATGTAATCTCAGAAAATTTTCCTTGAAAGTCATCAATATTTTCAGATTTTTGCATCTTCAGGCGATCAAACTCAGACATTAAAGTTTGGAATTGTGCTTCTATAACTCTCTCGGCACCAACATTGCGCGCCTTAATTGCATCCCATTCTTTCTTAGCAGTATAAAGTTCTCCATGATTTTAGACTCTACAAGAATTTAAGACTCTACGGAAAATTCGCAAACTCATACTTAAAACTAACTTGGAAAAAAGACGTTGATTTCGTTAAATCTGCCTCTGAAGATTACATATCTTTGGAGGAAGACTAAATGGAGTCACCCTGTAATAAGTCAGAGAAAATGTATATGTTTTTACAAGGTTTTCATCTTCATCTTTGACTTACTATATAGATCACTCTTTGCTTTTGTTCTTGAAAGGCTCTTCTTGTAGATGTTTCGTAGATGTTGCATAGTAATTTTGCCCATGACATTTAAAGGTGGTCCAAAAGAGTTGTAATTATCATTTTAGATCCTACGCGAAATTTGTGGACTCTACGCGAAAATCGCCGACATTACGATAAATCACAAAGTCTATGGGAATCTCATAAACCTCTTGGACACATCTTCCAGGAAAGAATAATTTGGAACTGGCTGAATCGTCTCTGTAATTTTAGACTCTACGCGAGTCTATAAGAATCTAAAGACAGTTTATAAACTCTGCCTTTAATATGAATTAGGAACAAGGACATTGATTTCGATTAATCTGCCTTTGAGGATTATATATTTATATGGAGAAACACTAAATATGAAGTCTCTTTCATATAATTCGGAGAAAATGTATATGTGCTTGATGATATTAACCTTAAATTCATCGACATGCTATATATGTATATACATAAATGTGTGTGTGTGTGTGTATAGCACTTTTTGCTTTTGTATTTGAAAGGCTAAATTTTTCTTCTTATAGATGTTACGTAGATGTGTAGCTAAAATTATGCTATTGACATGTAATTATGATCAGGAAGAATATAGAATATATAGTTATCATTTTAGACTTTATGCGAAAATCACAAACTCTACGATAAATGTCAAGGTCAACGGGACTCTCAGAAACCTCTTTGAGACATCTCGAGGAGACGACAATTCGGTACTGGTAGAGTCTTCTATGTGATTTTAGACTCTACAAGAATCTTTAAGAATCTAAGAACAATTCACATACTCAGCCTTAAAACTGACTTGGCAAAACAATATTGATTTCGATAAATCTGTCACCCAGGATTATATATCTATGGAGAAACGCTAAATATGGAGTTTCTTTCGAATAATTTTGAGAAATGTTTATGTTTTGATGACATTCATCTCAAAATCACAAGATTGTCATCTTCATCTTCGACGTTCTATATAAAATTAACGTCTTTTTGTCAAGTAAGTTTTAAGTCATACTCGAGATTTCTTCTTAGTATGTCAGATGAAAATGAAAGATTGTGGGTTTTGATTTACAATTTTGAGCTTTCGAAGCACATAAAGCTTAAGAGAATCTATATCGCTTGTTAAAAGAAAAATAGGGATGTCGAAGAAGAAGATGACAAACTTGTAAATATTTTTAAAAAGTATGTCCTTGTGTTAACGAAATTCATTTTATTAATATTGGAAGAAAAGAAAAAATAATGGCATAATTGTAATTAATTTACAAAAGAAATGTGCTTTCTTTATCAATAATAAAATTGATTCTCACTATACTAACAATTTATATGGGTACCCCTTCAACATATAAAATCCTAAAATGGACTATCTAAGAATTAGGCTTATTTTTATGGCTTTTATGTTTATATTTTACAAATGAGCATTGTTTACTATTAGTATACACTAATAGCTCTATTTCATTGATGTTTACGTATTTTGCATAGAGCTTAGAGTTTAGTAGAGTGTTCTTTGCATTTTAAAACTTTTTAGATTACTTTAAGTTGTTTTTCGAGTCTTAATTAGGAAGTATCATATAGATGTCTTAGGAAATACATTTGTTCATTCTTCTCCTCTTTTCTATCCTATTTCAGGTTATCTTGTTGATAACGACTGAATCCGGGGACTCGAAAACAAGAACGGACACATTTAGCACCAACCAAGAGAAGCTGGCGATCTAGGCTAGTCTGGCTGGCGGTCCACAACCTCCAGAACAACCGTCAGCCAGCTCCCTAGAAGTCCTGGCGGTCCAAACCAGTATGGCTGGCGGTCTACAACGCATAGCCAGCCCGCTAGCCTTCTCCACACCCAAGCTGGCGATCCACCAAGGTCTGGTTGGCGGTCCACAACCCGCCAACAGACCGCCAACCTTCAAGATAAGTGGGCTTTTGTGCAATTTTTGATTTTTGTGGGGTTGATTTGCAATTTTCAAAAGTTTTTTAAACACACATTTATTTCTAAAACAACCCCACAAACACAAAACTCTCTCTCTCTTCTACATCTCCGTCATTTTCTTCTCTTCATACTAAGAAATTTTCAAACTCAAAACTCAGAACTTTACCAATCTCTCCCAAATCTTTTGCAAATCATCTCATTTTTGCATTCTATAGCATAATATCTACTCCTTTACATCATTTTCTAGCTCTCGAAACTCCAAAACAAGGTAATCACTCTCATCTCTCTCTTTGAACAAACTTTTAGATTTCAATTCTAGAATGATTTGGTGGTTTCTAGTGATAGATTATGTTTAGCTAAGGTTGGGTTAACCTTTTTGTTGCTAGAACAACCTCCAATATGGCTTGAATTGCTTGATTTTTAAAATCAAAAGTTTAGGATTCTTGAGAAATTTGGAGAAATTTGAAAGTTAGAGAAAATTGGAGATTTTGATTTCATTGAGTTTACGAGGTTATGAAAATCATTTTTGCAAAAGACTACTAAAGTGTTTAGCCACTATATCATATTTTAGAAATTTCAAGAGGGTGAAAATGTGGAAATTTTCTAAGTCCTTTTGTATGGTTTTCATTTGGTGAATTCTCATTGCTATAGTGTTTTTGAGTTGATATTGAGATCGCAAATGAGTGTCAATGCTTCGTTTTAATTGGTTATGATGATCTTTGTACTTGTGAAAGAGGTTGAATAAAGTAGAAGTTGCTAAGTTGTGGATAGTTTTTAGGTGCTATGAAAGTCTCGGTTAATTTACACAATTATTTATAGACAATTTCCAATCTTGAAGGAACAATGACAAACAAAAGAGCAAACAAACCAAGAGGAGCATCAAACCCGCGAAAAGCGGTAGGAGAATCAAGCTTGAGTGCTAAGCCAAAGAGAGCAAAGGGCAAAGGAAATAGCACAACAACCCGAGCCGGAAATTAATCTTCATGATGCGGAAAGTGACGAGGATGTGAGTGAGGATGTCCCTCCCTTGGAAATGAGGATGCCACCAAGAAACCCGCGAAAAAGCACACATCTAATGAAACGGAAAGACCATGGAAATCGCAAGGATAACCCGCGAAGCAACTTTACAACGTCTTGATGAAAAAGAAATGGGTTCCGACAAGATGGCCAAGTGCTATAATTTTGATCAACCTCGACATTTTTAACGATGTCAACACAATATGTCGTCATATGGGAGTTGGCAACTTCTTCTTCCGCAAAGGATCGGGTCACCAATCACTCTTGTGAGTTTCTTTTTACTTTGGAGTAAGACATAGAGAGTGGGAAATTTCGATGTGTGATTGGAAGTGAAGATATCGAATGGAGCACCACCGGGTTGAGCGCATTGTTCAATTTTGAGAAGGGAAAGAAACCCAATCATACCAAAGATTAAAGAGGCAGATAGAAATATGTAGAAGAATATCGAGTTCGGTGAGTATAAGGCGGGTATCAAAGCGTCAAAGATCCGCCACCTGACCCTTTGTTATGTTCACAAGTGCCTTGCTAATACATTTTTCGTAAGAAGGGAAGCAGGAAAGATCAATTCAAGCGATATGTATTTGTTATTGAGAGGAGTCACACCAATCATCACGGGGTGACAACCGCCATCTCACTACAAGAAAACATAGGCATTACTACGAAAATTTACGAGGAATATAATTCCTCGCAAATTTAAAATTTACTTATGACGAACTTACAACATATTTACTTTTCGTCGTAAAAATCTAGTACTTTTACAACCAATGTAATTCATCATAAAATAGTAGTAAATTTACGACGAATCAACTACGAAAAATATATTCTTCGTAAAATCGTTGTAAATTTACGAAGAATTTACTAGACAAAGATTTACCTACGATTTTACAAGGAATATTAAATGTTAACTAAAATTAGGTGAAAACATGTTATTAATAGAAAACAAGTCCTCGTAAAAACGTTGTAAATATAGGTTTCCTAGTAATTCAGTTGTTAAAATCCCAACTACCAACCACCAAAATCTCCTATATATATCATTCATATGTAAGAGAATGAATCACACAAAAAAAAGAAACCAAAAAAACCAAAGAAAGAAAAAAAAATGTCTGGTGCCAATATATTCGAAATGCGGAGGTAGATGTATATGCACAAAGATTCCGACGGGAGAGTGACGAAGGCATTCTTCGACGGTCTGGAGATATTCATGTACCAGGCTAATTCCACACTGATCACGCAGGAAACGGGTAAGATGTTTTGTCCTTGTCGAAAGTGCAAAAACACAAGATTTGCCCGTATTCAAAATGTATGGAACCATTTACTAAATAGAGGATTCACACCGAATTATTATATTTGGTTTCAACATGGAGAAGGTGAGGGGAATGAAGCTAGTAGTAGTAACAGTAATTTTGAGGAACCTCCAATTCATTTGCATAATGAAAATCATCATTAGGAGCATGTGGTAGATCATGATAGGGTTCACGACATGGTTAGAGATGCAT
>OVAN01008972.1:0-17513 GCA_900406275.1 Anastatica hierochuntica | reverse complement strand
GTTAATTTAGATTGAAAATTAATATACTCATATTATTTTAATAATAATTTAAATATATAAAAATATTAAAATTTGTGATATAACTATTATATATATGTTAGAATAAATATAAAATAAAATTTATACTGCTTAAGTTGCATACTGCTTCTGCTCCACTACCGGCTCTACTAATCGCACCCTTATAATAATATCTGCAACTTAGGGGTGTTTGCAATGAATCCAATTGATTTTATGTAATTTAAAGGTTCCCGCATGTGCCTGGGATCTATTCAGAGGAACAAGTAGAAGCATGGAAGAATGTGGTGGAGGCAGTTCACGCCAAAGGAGGTTTCATCTTCTGTCAATTATGGCATGTCGGACGCGCTTCTCATCCATGTATACAAAATCTACCTCTCTGTATTGACTCGTGAAAATTCACTTAAAAGACAATTTGGAAAGTTGACATTTTGTGGATTAATAAAAACAGTGTATCAACCTAATGGAGGATCGCCAATATCGTCAACGAACAAACCCATCTCAGAAAGATGGCGAGTTCTATTGCCCGATGGCTCACATGTGAAATACCCGAAACCTCGGGCTCTAGAAGATTTCGAGATACCTCAAGTGGTGGAAGACTATCGCAACTCTGCTTTGAATGCAATCCGAGCTGGTTTTGATGGGATTGAGATCCACGGGGCTCATGGTTACCTCATTGATCAGTTTTTGAAAGATGGTATCAATGACCGTACTGACCAATATGGAGGCTCCATTGCTAACCGTTGCAGATTTTTACTTCAGGTACTACCAAATCCATCCATGTTGTCATTGAAAATGAACAATTTTCGAATTTTTATTTTGTGAATTATCTTTTTAAAAAAAGAAATACAAACCCAAACAGAGTTTCTCTATGAGCATTCCTTATTTTTTAAAGGTTGTTGTTTTATATGGAACACTACAAAATTGGATTGACTGACAGGTAGTGAAAAGTGTGGTTTCAGCCATAGGAGCTAGTAAAGTTGGTGTGAGGATATCTCCGGCAATTGACCACCTCGATGCAACCGACTCTGATCCGTTATCCCTTGGGCTAGCCGTGGTTGATTTGCTGAACAAGTTACAGGATGATAATTGTTCGAATCTTGCGTACCTTCATGTAACACAACCTCGCTACCACGCCTATGGGCAAACCGAGTCTGGAAGGCAAGGGAGCGATGAGGAAGAAGCTAAGCTAATGAGGAGCTTGCGAATGGCTTACAACGGTACCTTTATGTCTAGTGGAGGATTCAACAAGGAACTCGGCATGCAAGCCGTTCAACAAGGGGATGCTGATTTAGTTTCCTACGGCAGGTTGTTTATTGCAAACCCGGATCTAGTTTCGCGGTTCAAGATTGGTGGAAAGTTGAATAAATATGATCGCAAGACGTTTTACACTCAAGATCCGGTTGTTGGCTACACAGATTATCCTTTCTTGGCTCCCTTTTCTCGTCTCTGATGAGTTTGCGAAACAAGGAAAGGATATATATTGATGTTGTAAAACAACAATAAGTTCCAAGTCAAATCACACTGCTATTGGGATTCAGTTAAATAAAGCCATGTATCATATTTGCTTACCCAGACACATTTTAAGAATACAAAAATATCCGAAGAGAAATCATAGTAGAGTCTAATGATTGAGTTTCTTGTTGACTTCTATGGTAAACTTAAACTTACATGATTAGCGGAGGATCCAAACAATGTTTTCATATGGAGACAATACAAACAATTTTACTTATATAAATATGACTAATTTAATTTTTGTTTTGTTTTAATATTTTAAGCTATTACTATTTTTATATGTATTGTAAAATACATTAGGGTTTGTTTTATAAAATACCCCTAATGCTATACTATTATTTTTTCCGGTAACTCTAAAAACTAAATAATCTTTTTTTTTTGTTATGAAACCAATTATCTCTTATTTTAAACCCTTCATAATATTTCATTAAATGTTTACTTTCACATATACCTAATTAAAAAGATATTATTTTTTAATTGCATCATTCACTGATTTTGACATATTCTTATTATTTTATTTCGTTTAATTATCCATTCTTTTTTATTTATATAACTAGGATTTGATCCGTACAGACAATTTTTATAAATTGTTTTAAATGATTTATCTTCAAAATTTTGTAAATATTACATGTTTTATGTAACTTTTAGGGGAATTGTAATGACTAACCCAAAAAAATTCATGAATAAGTTTCATATCTACCAAAAAACCAAATGACATTCTTTATCCCCGTTTTTTATGTTCACAAAAGAGATCTTTTCGTAAAATCCCCCAATAGTTTTTTTGGACTCCCAAAAAATTAATTAATATTTTTTGTAGGGTTATTCAACAAATCCACCCAATTTTTTAGTATAATAAGTGTATGAGTTATTTATAATTATGTTTATCGTTATTTTGTGTTAATTATAATATTATTTTGTATAGAAAAGATTTGATTAGTTAAAATGTACAATCATGTTCAAGTGAAAACATTATTATATATCTAGAAACATGTAATAGTGAAATTTGTTATCTCATAATTAATATTTTATTTAAGTGTCATATTTCGAAAGTCCATAAACGTAAGAAGTTCATAATTTTATAAATAAAAGTACAAGATTTTATTTGTTATTTAATTCGGATTTCGATTTCTCTTCTATATATCCAGATTTTTTCTTTATTTTCGTAGTTATCTTTTTTTCTCTTTTTTATCAACTCATTATATTTTTATAAGAAAAAATGCCAAAAAATTCCCAACTTTCAAATTTTGGCCAAAAAATCATGTACTTTCACAAGCCATTTTAATCCATAATTTTAAAAATTTGGCCATTTAAATCTCAAAATTTCATTTTTTTTGGTGGGAATCTCAAAATTTCATTGACTAAGCCAAAAAGAGCCCAACAAAAGTCAATAGTTAAATCAGATTTAACTTCCGTTAAATACAAAACGAAGTCGTTTGGACAACTCTCAAAACGACGTCATTTTGATAACTCTCAAAACGGCGTCGTTTTTCATTAGATCGAAAATAAAAAAAGTCAACTTAATTAAGACTCAAACCCCCTACATCACATATAACACAAATATACATTACCAACTTGGCTAGTTAACTTTCACACACATTTTTACTCGAACATCAATATATTTAGTTAGTTTCGCAATTCTATAAATTAGTTTAGTAATTTAATAAATTAGCTAGTTTAATAAATTAATCAATAAATTAATTATATAATTAATATTTTTTGTCAACCACACATTAAAAATTAACTAACTTTCGAAGTGGAAAGCCAATTCGGAGGAATTGTGTCTACATAAATAAAATCATTTAAAAAAGAACGGGATCTTCATGCCAGATTATCTGCTTGCGTATTTAGTGTCCGCGAAATGTGCGTCAACGAAAATCTGTGAAGAAACCACTAAGTTGCTGGTAATCTTGAGGTTGTGTATGAAGGGTTGGCCAGTCCTCCGGATGCTGAATGATACTAATGAGCTCTGCGCAGTCCGTCTGGAAGAACTGGCAGTCTATGCTGCGATCGTGCAATTTTGTCATCGCCCCATAGAAGAGCTTCGAGCTCCGTATGAAGTGGTGAAAGACTCCGGCGTTGGCATTTCGCCCCCATCAAAATTACCTCCCCATCTTTCGTGATGCATATCCATCCAAGTCCTGAAGTAGGATCCGATTGTTTCCATGAACCGTCTATTCGGCAAAGTAAACCAGCCTGAGTGCTCGGTTCGCAACAAAGCCTATCCTCTTCCGAGGTTAAAGCAATTTGTGCGTCGTTCCAAGCTATAGCATTTGTCTCTGCTGAACGAAGTAACTCCGCTACATCCAAGTGTACTCCTTGGAAAACCATTTTATTTATCGCTTTCCAAATTAGCCAAATTATCCATGGAAAGAGATCGGGACGATCACTATCCCGAGTTCGCACCGGCTTTTGCCAAAAAAGGTAGGCCATATTAGGGTAAAGTGCATCAGAAGGAAAGGCTTTCTTTCCTGTTTGGTCCTTGTAAAGATCTCAAATGTGCTGGATCGAGGCGAACTCAAAAAAGATATGATTAATTGTTTCCACACAAGAGCCACAACTCTTACAAATTGTGTCACAATGAACCCCCCTTTGAACTAGTTCACTAGTTGCCGCCAGACTTCCTGTTATGATTTGCCAAAGAAGATGTTGAATCTTCAGAGGGCATTTTATTTTCCAAGTGAAAGCTTTCAATTCTAAACCTGGTCCACAACCATTATTATTAATCCGAGATATCTCTAGAGAGTTAAGGAGTTTATAGTCCGATTTAACAGTATAATGTCCCGACTTGGTAAAATGCCAAATCACATCATCGTATGTAATAGTGCGGCTTGGATGAATACCCCTAATAAGGATAATATCCTCTGGATTGAATAATTCATGTAGAAGTGACACATGCCAGTCTTTCGTTTGTGGGTCAATCAATTGTTGTACCTTTAACGTAGGATACCTCAGACTACCCTGACCTCTTGCTGGCTGCGGAATATCATCCGGAATCCACGAATCCTGCCAAACCGATGTGTTTATCCCAGACCAGAAACGTATCCTAATGCCTTGCCTAAGCAAATCCTGAGTGGAGAAAATACTCTTCCACCCATAAGAGGGTGAATGAGGCTTCCTTGCGTTTAACAGATGAACCTTCCTGAAATACCGACCACGCAAAACCCAAGCCACTAGTGATCCAGGAAATTAAATTAACTTCCATAATTGTTTAGCCAATAAGGCTGTATTGAAATCCTCCAGAGATTTGAAGCCTAGGCTTCCATTCTCTTTTGGTATACATAATTTGTCCCATGCAACCCAATGGAGACCGCGATTACATCCATTGGAGCTCCACCAGAATTTAGAAATCGCGCTAGTTAACTTAGATGTTAACACTTGGGGAAGCTTAAAACATGACATGACATAAGTGGGTAGCGCAAGAGCAACCAATTTGATCAGGATCTCTTTGCCCCCCTCGGATAGGAACTTGGATGACCTACCATTCACTCGGTCTCCTAACCGTTCCCTGACAAAATTAAAAATCTGACTTTTGGAACCTCCCAAACTCTCAGGGATTCCAAGATATGTGCCCATACCTCCCTCCTTTGAGATGCCTAACATCGTCTTCAGTGATACCTTTGTCTGTTCCGGAACATTTTTCCCAAACATCACCGATGATTTATCAAAATTTATTACTTGCCCTGAAGCATGCCCATAATCACTCAAAACATCCAGAATAGCTTGGCATTGTGAACCCTCTGCCTTACAGAAGAAGAGGCTATCGTCGTCAAAAAGAAGGTGTGAAATTGCCGGGCTATGATGGGCTATTTGGACCCCCGTTATAGCTCTATCCCGTTCCTTATGTTTAATATTCGCAATCAGTACTTCCGTACAAATAATAAAGAGGTATGAGGACGGAGGGTCCCCTTGCCTCAACCCTCTCTGGGGGGCAATATTCCCCGTTGGTCGACCATTAAGAGTATCTTGTAAGAAACCGATTGAATGCAACACATTAACCAAGATATCCACCTTTGCCCAAAGCGTAACTCTTTTAGGGTCACCTCCAGGAATGACCATTCGATCCTGTCGTATGCTTTACTCATATCTGTCTTATAGCCATAAAATCATGGTGACACCTTTTGTTAGTACGCAAACCATGGAATATTTCCTGAGCAATTAAGATATTATCCGTAATCAATCTTCCAGAGACAAAAGCCGACTGTGTTTCTGAGATGATGCGGGGTAGGAATTTTTTAGCCTCAAGCATAGGAGTTTAGATATAATCTTGTAAGTTACGCTACAGAGGCTAATAGGCCTAAGTTCTGACATCCTCTTGGGTTGCCCCGTCTTAGGTATGAGACAAATATTAGTTTCAATCAATCGAGCATCAAATTTCCATATCTAAAGAAATCCCTAACCAGACGGACCAAATCGTCCTTCATAATCACCCAATATCTTTGGAAAAACAAAGCTGTCATCCCGTCAGGTCCAAGGGCTTTCTCAGGGTGCATAGTTAAAAGCGCCACCTTTACTTCATTTTCCGTTACATCTCGAGTTAATGATTGATTCATGCTATCGGTAATAATAGAATCAACATTCTCAAGAACCTGTGTGAAATCCCCCACCCCGATAGGTTTAAACAAATCATTGAAATACTCTATTGCTATGGCCTCCATTCCCTCCGGGTGATCCTCCCATTCTCCCTGTGAATTAAATAATCCCGAAATCCGGTTTTGCGCCCTTCTTTGCTTGGTTGTGGCGTGGAAAACTTTGTATTCTTATCACCCTCTTTTAACCACAAATTCCTACTCTTCTGTTTCCAGTAAATCTCTTCATCCTTATAGGCCTCATGCAATTTCCTTTTAATATCTACAATTTCACCTGGAGATTTGCGCTTCCTCCAACTTTTCCTTCAATGAGTCAATCTTCTCCTTACCTTGTGGTACATTGTTTTTCCTCCACAAAGAGATTGAATTCCGACAATTGTGAACTTTATCCACAAAACCTGGGATCCGAAGATTCTGAGTGCGTTGCCATCCGCATTCAATAGCCTCTGCAAAACCCTCCTTCCCTATCCATCGCTTGTCAAATCGGAAATTTTTGTAATATCTCTCCGCCTTGTAATTGGACTTTAGAAAAATTGGTCTATGATCGGACCCAATCCGTGCTAAATATTCCACCTTTGAATGACCAAAATGTTGTGCCATTCCTCGTTTCCAACCGCTCTATCGAGCTTACATCTTACATGCTGGTTATTCCGTGTACCTTTCCATGACAATTGATCCCCTGCACACGTGAACTCTGTCATCTTGCAATGACTTAGCATCTGATTAAAGGGGATAAAAGATGCCACAGTTCTCATTTTGCCCCCCTTTTCTCATGATTCCCGGTTAATTCGTTAAGGTCACCTATGATCAACCAAGCAGTTTGTCTATTCGAACCTATTTCCACAAGTTTATCCCAATCAATACCCCTATTTGCAGCCACGGGATCCCCGTAGACGAAGGAGATTGAAACTTTAAATCCATAAAGAGAAGCATTTACATCGATAATACGATTATTGGAGAATAAAACATCCAAATTATTTCATTATAATAAAAGATAGCAAGCCCACCGCTTAATCTAATAGGGTCCACGGTATACAAATTATTAAAACCAAATTCAACTTTAAATTTTTGTAAACAAGATAAAGATTGTTTTGTCTCAGATAAGAAAATAACATCAGGCATAAACTTTCTCCATAGATCTCTCAAAGTGTTTGCTGTCAAATCCCTGCCCAGACCTTGACAGTTCTAACTCATAATCTTCACGGGCGAGCCGGTAGATTTAGGGGAGCCACCATTTCTTTCCTTGATACCTTAGGAAGTATCATGCCTTTTGTACCTCCCGTATTCTCAGTACCCAACTTCTTAACTCCTGTAACACGAGAAGACGAAATTTTAGGACCATGTAAATCCTTAGCTAATCTACCCTTAGAATCCATACGCTTTCATGGCGAAACCATTAACAGCATGTTCATCTTTTTAAAATTCGTTCCTTTAATTTTTCCAGGGCTTTTACTACACTTAGTCATACCAGCTTGCTTACTGTTTAACTTTATATCATATAAACCAGAAGCAATTCCCTCTATATGTCGTTCTAAACCAGAAGTAGAGCCAATATTTATAGAATCAGAGGTAGAACCAGCAGTTTCCGATGTTGAATTAATTTCAGATCGAAACATACCTGTAACACCATTTGGATCCAACTGGACAATACCCTCCACCTCAACCATAGCAGTGGCGGAGCCGTCATCATCCTCAGCAGCCTGAAACTCATTCTCCTGCTCGTTGTTCCATAATTCCTCATCCATCCCCTGCTCCAAACCATCCGGATCATCATCCGCCTCCGGTAACTCTGTTGTATCATTATCCTCTCCCATATGCTCCTCATCTACCATCTCTCCTTCCTCAATGAAGAGATCATCATTTTCTAACAAATTTTCCTCAAGACCAGCCCCTGTACTCTCCTTCTCCCCACCCTCAACGTCATCAACAGCGATAGCCTTGCCTTTGTCAAGGCTAGGAGCCACTGGAGCATGCTCCCCCGTTACCAATTTGTTGCCGCTGGAAACGTCGTGAGCCGCTGGAGCCTCCTTTTGACAGGAACCTGTGCCCGAAGAGTACAGAGGTTTTGGCCAAGTTTGGCGTCGTTGCTGTCTGTAAGACGTGTTTCCCACCTTAAGCCGAGTGTCTTTGGTATTAGTCCGATAATGACCCCCTTTGTACCCCTTAGAACGAACCTATCTCTGGACGCCATTAGTGTCTGTGCTACGCTGCACCACCTCAACATAAGAACCTTTGTTCCTTCCCTTGGAGCTCATAAACCCCATATGTTTCCCACTCTTACCAAAATTATTCCCATCCATACTCTCTGTGATCTCCAAATCCAGAGCCCTTTTCACCGGTAATCTTCGCGCACGATCACGAGCCTTGTCGTCCCCCAAGGAATACCCCTCTGTTTGAACCAAAGTAGAGTGACCACATTGAACCTGATTAACTTTCAGCTCCGGACAAACCGAAACGTCGTGAGACAGCCTGTTACACTGTTTAGAGTAGCCCGATAATTTGTCACACTTTAATCCCATAGTAATCTCCTCGCCATGCTCAAACAGTACAACCGTTGTAAAAATAAGTGGCTCAAACCTATCCACTGTCACCAAGACACTTCCAGAGGCCTCATCAAAATCCTTGACCTCACCAATTGCCTTACCCACAACACTTACCGTTTCCTCTGCCCATAAGTGCATCGGAATGTCATTCACTGTGACCCAAAAAGTTATAGCCGATGGATAGAGAGGCAAAACCACTGGTTCCCATCGAACGAGAGAGACCATCAAACCATCGAAATGGTACGGTCCCCAGCTTAAGACATCCAAGAGATCCCTCTCATTCAAAAACGTAAACTGGAATTTCCCGTTGTCCAACTCTCCTCCTTCGACTTTACCTTCCAATCTCCACATCTTCGGCAGATTAGCAATTAAACTCTCCATTCTCTGGATATCAGGATTTATAAGCCTCCCAATCAACGTTAGCAAAAATTGTTTCACTCGCCTAGCAATTCCTGCTGTCGAAAGTCTCACCGATTCAATACGAACCACTGCTTTGTCATTGTTTACACCCAATTGAGCCATTTGAGCCTTCCCCGAAACTCCCAGAGAGTACCACAAACGAAAGAGCTGAACAGATCTTAGAGTAAACCTAAATATCAGCCTATAAAGAAACGATGCCCCTGAATGCTTTGTACACAAAACCATAAACCAGACCTTGGAAGGGTGATTCTGAACAGCTAAGAAGCCACTTGACTTTATAGAAAAACCAAAGCTCCTCAATAGCCCCTGTGAATATCGATACCAATAATTGAGAAATCGCAACCCAATCCCTGAGATCCTGTAATCTGGTGTAGAAAGGAAACCCATCAATCTGCTTAATAACCCAGATACCCATGCGAATCTCCTAGTTTACTTATCTTCAAAACTCTGTATCCCGACGATATAGATATAGATCTCCCACGATGACCACTTTCCCCAGTTATATATATAGATCTCCTCCCAAATCTTCTCCCACTACCTTAATTCCTTCGATCCTCCCTGGATCTCTCTCGTTCCCTGTTTCAAAATAGAGTAAAGATTTGCACCTATAGAAACTCCAAATCGTATCTCCAAACGATGAAGAAACCACCATGATACTCCCAATAAACCAGCAACCCAACCACCGCCAATGAACCACCCGCAATCTCATCCGTCGAGCCGGCGTTCCGAGAAACCCTAACTACACAAACGCCATCGCCATCGCATGAGAGAGAAATTTTTTTAGTTTAATAAAATATTTTTAAATTTCAGTAATTTTAATTAGTTTAATAACTTATAACGTAAATTTAGTAATTTATCACTAACATATCTAGTCTTTTTTATAATTTTGTGTAATTTCAAAAATTTTTTTTTTATTAAATTATTAAACTAAATAAAATTACTGAAATAATTTATTTATTTAGTTATTAAATTTTTTATTTATTAAAATACAATATTTATTATTTTATTAATCTAGTTTTTCTCGAATTATATGGAAATCTTTTTTGACATTTTCCCTATACTTTAATAAATCAATTAATTTAACCAACTAATAAATAAATAAATTTACTAATTAAATAAAACATTAGTTTTAAGTAATCTTCACTAATTTAACAATTTAATAAATAAATTAGTTTTAAAATTATGAAAAAATTGAAAAAGATTGTTGATGGATCTCAAGACCCAACTCAGAATTCAGAGGAACCATGTGCAGAAATCGAGATGTAATGGTCGGGAATAATATTTAATTGTACAGACAAGCGCTCAAAAATACAGCTAGACAAGTACGAGAATGAATTCAAAGACGTATGTTTTCGATCCCCTTCTTACTATGCTCCCCTCTTCCTTTTATATGTCTTACTCAAGCCGTAACCGCCACCGATCTGCTTTCTTAAAGGTGACGATCATCAGCTTTCAATGCCTTTGATTCGAGATTGGGCTTGACTTCAATGATTTGGGGTTGTATCTTTCTTCTCGCCCACATCCCCTTTTTTCTCTCACAATTCTCCATTCCCTTCTTTATAGTGGGCCTCTGAGGCCTTCTTTCGATTTCCATTTCAACCTTCGGGTTATTTGAATCGAGTTTAGTTTGGGTGGAATCCTACGTGACGTTTGCGAGCCGAGCCGAGCCGAGCCGTGCCGAGCCGTGCCGAGCCGTGCCGAGCCGGACGGACGGCAGCGGCGACACGCGTGTGTGGGTTCCCCAATCCTCTCTATCACAACACATTTTGAACTTTTTCCTATGTGCTCTTATATATATGTAAGTGAAACATGTCTCTCCTTTCCAATGTGGGACATTTTGCACTTATACACATTTTAGACATACTCTTGAAGTTGTCTTATAAGGCCTATAAACCATTTCTCATTCACAAACAAACACATTTTAACATAATATAAGTTAGTCCATTGACCTAATATATATTATGTAAAATTTGGTCCAACAGATCTCTCCAGTCGTTGAGGGAGGAACTCGCTATTTAACAATGTCGTGTTTCTTCTTCCCTCTCCCCAAGAAAGACCCTAGACTCCTCCTCCTAGTTACTTTTGTATCTACGAGTCGTTCCTCAGGAGTTGTTGCATGTGGTTTCCCCTTCCCGACATCCTGATGGCATACTTTCATCGGCGCCAAATTTCCTTTTCTCATATAACTATTGGCGGAATCAGGACCATTGTCGATCTTTTTGTTCTCATTGTAGAGATTGACCTCAAGTTGGGGGTCCAGCTTCTTGAACGCTTGACCTCCTTCAAGTGCATCAACAAGAAGTTTGGGGTTTATTATGTCTCCGGGAAACCCCCCCCCCCCCCNCCCCCCCCCCCCCCCCCCCCCGCTTGTTACCCTCCCAGACAGCAAGATCGACTTCTGGAGATGGTCTACTTTTAAGTGCAGGCCAACTCTAACTCCTTACCCGCTTTCTTCGCCAGAACAATCCGCAATGACTGGAACTTTGATGCGGGTAGGCGACCTGTTTAGGTCGTTCTCTTTAGTTGTGTCTGAGTGCGTTGCTAATGTCACTTTTGTTTGGGTTTATTTTAGTTCGTCCAACCGCAAAGAAAGCTAAGGACTTCCTGGCCTTGAGCGACGACCTAGCTGCCCTTTGAGCCATCGGGAAACATCGTTGGGGTAGCTTCAACGCCACTCACATCACAACTGTCGTTGCTGCCCTAGCTGCCAGGGAGTCCGAAAAATCTTCTCCTCCTTCCAAGTCTCTCGCACCACTCTATATTCAATCTTCTTCCCAAATGATGCATCCTACTGTGTAGCTTCCCAACTTGGAGCAGAGAGCTGTCGATGCAGCCCGCAGGCGGGCTGAAAAAGAGAAAACAGAGGCTGCTCAGAGAGCTGCTTCTCAGCCACAAAAGGGGACTCCTGCTATGGAGAAAGATGCTCCTCCTACTGATATTGTGACCCTAAAGACCTCCCAAGAAGGCTTAACTCTTGCTGAGGATGTCAACATTTCTCCTCCTTCTCCCACTTTGATGCCTCCTCCTCCTCCGAGCTCCGTGGCTCCATATGTCCCCGCCTCTGCCTCTGCAAAGGACACAACTTTAGTGAAGGCGAAGGCCGCCATTGATAAGAGTAAAGACAAAGGGGCATCCTCCCAAGCTGAGAAGAAGCTTGCACCCCGGAAAGACGCTCCCCCATATTCTGTAACTCGGAGAGATCGCCAATCGGGTGACTCCGGGTCTAAGAAGAGACCCTTTGCCTCCTCTTATGTAGCACCCGCCATGAAACCTAGGGCGGACGAGAAGGGACCCTCTGGCAAAAAACCTGGGGAAATCAAGACCTTTGACCAGCGGAGGTCAAAGGAGAGGGGTTCGTCCCATAAGGACGACTCGGATGGAAGGAGGTCCGAGGAGAGGAGAGCCAAGGAGGCTCGGTCATCACAAGGGGATGACAACACATGGCTCTCTGACCTCATGGCAATCAAAGGGAAAGGCCCTGCCAAGGAACACGACCCCTATGTCATCGAACTCGGAGAGTATGGATTCGAGTACGAATTCTACAGAAAGGTTCCCTTTGCTAAGGATGCCAAAGCAAACGAAATGCTCCACGGGTACTTTTGATTGGCTGGTGACAAGGCCATCCCTGGGAAGCTTATTGGCAAGTCCTCCACTTACCAAGACATCTGCCGGAGCAACACCGAGGTGAAACTCTTGCTTCTAGCCCTTGTTTGCCTTCCTTTTGACAGAGTTATTGCTAACATAGCCTTCTCCTATGTTTTCAGCGCATGGGCTTCGTCAACCGCCTAAGGCTCAAATACAAGGAGCAACTAGAGAAGGCGAGGAAGGCTATCTACAAGGACTACCACGGCTTGAAGATCGAGAAGGGGAAGACTTTCAGGGCCATCAAACGCGCCATCGATGCAGAGTTCTCTGCTAAGGCCTTCTTGAAGAGGGTCAATGAGCTCGAAGTGAGTGACTCCGCCCTGCGCTCTATGTTGACCTCTGCTAAGGATGAAATAAAAGGTGCCAAGGACGCAACTGCATAGCATGAAGTCGAGATGTATAACTCGCTATAGGCCTTCCAAGCGGAGGATAAGAAGAAGGATCCTGAGCTGTCGACGGAGCTTGAGAGAGCAGTGAAGGCCAAAAATGATCTCGGGTGGAAGCTCGAATCATATCAGAATGCTCATGTTTAGGAGACGGAGAGACTAAGGCTCCAGAAAGACTGGGAGGTCAGGAGAGCGGCGAGAGGAGCGCAGAAAGAAGTAGCGGCTAAGTACAAGCCTAGGTTTGAGAAGGTAGAAAGGGCTGTTAAGGATTTGAAGCTCGTGCAGGAAAACATGATTCTTCAATCCTTGGCCCAAAGTCGTGCCGACCTGCTGTAGGATTTGGCGGAGCAGAGTATCTCAGGTCTCGAAGCCGATAAAGAGAAGTGGGAGAATGCCCTTTCAGACTTCAAGGCCGAGCTCGAGACGATGGATGTCATGAAGCTCGACCTTGAGTGAGACCTGCGTGTGTCCCCTTCGTCTGACAGCTCCAATGGCTCTATGCTGGCAACTTTTACAGCTTCCACCTTTGTGAACTCGGAGGAAGTCACATCCCGAGAGGTGGCTGCTTTTGAGCTGGAGGGTACAGAGGTGGTAATGGAGGAGCAGCCGATAGTAGAAGTGCCCCCTAGTGTGGAAACCGTTGTGGTGACTATTAGCCCCTCCATAGCTTCAACCCCAGTTGTCATGGATCCGCCTGCTCCAGCCCTTGATCAGCTGGGTCAAACCTTCCTCCTATTTCCCCTGAAGCTGCCGCCAAGCTCTCCAAAGACACCGAGTAGGCCGCCTGTGGCCTTTAAGAAAAAAATGTAATGCTTTGTTTTCTTTCCCTTTATTTTGTACGCCCATGACTATGTGTCCTAAGGGGCCCTTTTAATTTAAGCTCTTGTTTTTTTTCTTTATTGCTTTCGTGCCACTCTTGACTGCAAACCTAGTTACTATGATCATGTCTAGATATGGGCTTAGCGATAGAAAACACGTAAGGAGTTATATTCCATGAGTAAAGGACAAGTTCCCGCAAAACTATGAAAAAAGGAGAAGGGACTCCCCTGTGTAGTGTCCAGCCTTTCAGTGACCGAGCTATGTTCAAGTTAGAGCCCGTTGTCACAAAACTTTGATTTGAATTCGTTCGCAGCCCGTACTAAAGCAGCAGAGCGTAGGTGCAGGAGGTTCTCATGGCTTACCCTATTATAGACGAGGTCGTTGGATACGAGTTGAAACGGCTTACCCCGTGCCACACTTGAGTGCTCAAGCGTTCTGCGGGCATGACCCGTCTGTGTTTTCAAGCGTGCTTAAGTTCACACATGGCTGTAAGGAAGCTTCCCCGAGCTGTCCTTTATCAACATGGTGTCGATTCACCAAGGCACTTATGAGAAGCTCGCATTTAGGTCGGAACTCTGGCCAACACTCTGACGTCCAAGTTCGTAAATGAGCTCGTGTGATAGTGTTTTTGATTGTAATACAAAAAGTTTTATTTTATTATACAAAAATTGTGCCCAAAAAGGCTGCCTACTTACCCCGGAGGGATCAAGTCGTACCGTAGTTCGATTACATAAAAGAAGTAAAGGTTCAGTTAACCGTGTTTTTTTGAAGCACCCCTAGTAATAATACTTCTTGAGGTTGATGGAGTTCCAGGGATGAGGTTCATGCTTGTTGTCCATGCCACGAAGCTCGTAGATGCCAGATTTAACAATACGGGTGATGCTGTAAGGGCCTTACCAACTGGCTCCAAGCTTCCCCGCGCGATACTCCGAAGTGTTTTTCACCATCCTGCGCAGCACGAGGTCTCCCTCCTGAAATGTGCGTGGGTGGAAGTTTTTATTATAGTACTTGGCTGCTTGATTGTGGTAGGCCTAGAGGCAGAGAAAAGCTAGATCCCGATGCTCCTCCAAGGTGTCAAGGTTGTCCTGCAGCAGGTTGTTTTTTAATTGCTCGTATGATGGGAGGACTCGCCGTCGTAATTCGAAGACGTGCACCTCCGTAAGTATGATGGTTTCCACACCATAGACCAGGGAGTACGGACACTGATGTATATCGCGTCGTGGAGTAGTCCGATGTGACCAAAGCACGCCGTCCAACTTGAAGGCCCAACTCCCTTTCTTTACTGTCAATCGTTTCTTAAGGCCTTCGTTGATGCGCCTATTTGTGTCTTCAGTTTGTCCGTTACCTTGAGGGTTACGCGACATTGAATATTGGATCGTGATCTTGTACATGGCGTAAAAGTTTTCAAAGTCCTTCGAGGTAAACTGTGTGCCATTGTCGGTGACGATGGCGTATGGAATTCCATGGTGGCATAGGATATTATTCCAGAGGAAGTTGATGACGTCCGCATCCTTGATTTTGGTGTAAGCTTTGTCCTCAACCCACTTGGTGAAGTAGTTGGTGAGGACCAGGACATACTTCTTTTTGTCGAACATGTGCAAGGCACCAATTATATCCATCGCCCAACGCATGAAAGGGTAGGGTGTTAGAACAGACCGCATGAGCTCGGCGAGTTGGTGTATGATCAGGGCATACCGTTGGAAACGTTCGCACTTTTGTGCGTAGGTGAGACAATCCTTGTCTATCGTGAGCCAGTAGTATCCTTGTTTACGTACCTTTTGAGCTAGGGACCGACCTCCGTCATAGTTGTTGTTAACGCTGGAGTGAACCTTTTGAAGGATCTGCCGGATCTCCTCTCCATGGACACAGTACAAGAGTATCCTGGTCTCGCTGCGTCGAAACAACTTGTCCTCAAACATCGTGTAGCGAAACATCACTGCTTCAGTTTTCGAGCCTGCCACTTGTTCTCGGGTACCGTTCCGTCCGCTATGTAGAGCATGATTTCTGTTCTCCAGTGTAGACCTTCTCCGAGCCCTTCAAGCACGTGACCCCCTGGATCTTCGCCCAAATCATCTTCATGAAGGGCCAAAGATAGCACAGGTTTGGTGTTGTCATTATCTTGGCTTTCGGTGGGAATAGTGATGCTTGGGCTCAGGATGCTTTTAACGAGAATCACCTGGCGGTGTCTATCATCGGTTGCAAAGGCCAATGCCGCAAGTGTATTGGCGGTGGTGTTATCCCTGCATGGAACCTTTGTTAGTGTAAATTCTTTAAACATCGATGATGCTTCCTTGACGATCTTTAGATATGTTGTCATCCTTTCATCCCGAGTTTCATAGTCGTCGTTGTACTGATTCGCCACCAGCTGAGAATCGCAATATGCGTTCACGCTCTGGGCATTGACTGTTTTTTTCAAAACGAATCCCGACTAGCAATGTTTCATACTCAGCTTCATTGTTAGACGTTGGGAACACCAGCAGGAATAATTGCTCAAAATTTCCCCGTGGTGAGAACCGACTCCATAGCCCCTTTGCGACGAGGACCCGTCGACGTGCAGATGCCACGTGTCATTGGTATGGCAACCCGAGCTCTCTTCTGGAGGGTCTTCGTTAACAAAATTGGCTAATACTTGTGATTTTAACGGCGTCTGGGGCTTGTATTCAATGTCGTACTCGCTGAGTTCGATGACCCACTTAGGCAGCCACCCCGATTGTGTTAGACTATGAAGGATTGAGCAAATCGGGTGATTGGATAGTATCGTCACGTAATGAGACTAGAAGTAAGTTTGGAGCTTTCAAGCTGCGATCACCACTGCTAGAGCCAACTTCTCTGTCATCATGTACCGAGCCACCGCGTCGCCTAGAGACTTGTTGACACAAAAGATCGGTCGCTGCTCCCCTTTCTCCTCGCAAATGAGCACTGATGTGTCAGTATTTTAGTAGGTTTTTAGTACGGTTTTCATTCGAGATATATGATTTCTATTATGTATTCGGATTTTTTTGCGCGATTCTGTGTTATATGTTGTTTTTATAGGATTCGAGCTTGAATGTGCGAAAGGAAGCATTTTGGATGGATTTCAAGTCTCGAAGGAAGTATTCGCGCAAAACTGGAAAATACCTAGATTTTTGGACACAGATCGACCGATCCAGGGACATGGATCGATCGATCCCTGTCCCGATTTTCGGAACGATTTTACGAAGAACCAGACCAAACTTATTTCCTATCGGATTTCACCTAAAAGACCTAGACTCGAGTTTTTTCCTTTTAGAATGCAATTTTTCTGACTTTGAGAGAGCTTTGAGAGAGTTTGTAACCTAAGGAGAAGAATCATCTTCCGTACTTCGAATCTGAGAAGAATTTTGAACCTTATTCTTTGTTTATTGATTAAAACCAATGATGTCTCTCTTGAAATTGATTTGTGTTGATTCTCTGAACATGAGTGAGTAGTTTAATCGTTGGGTTTAGGGGTTCTCACAAAGGTTATTCATGATTTGTTGATATAGAATTGAATGATTAGTGATATTATCTAAAGAATCTTCATCTGTGGTTAATCGTAATGCATGAAACTGAATTGATCACTTAGT
>OVAN01008971.1:0-17513 GCA_900406275.1 Anastatica hierochuntica | reverse complement strand
CTTACAACAAAAGGAGAAGCATTCAACAAGTTTTGTGAATGGAAGAAGCTTATAGAAAATCAGATGAACAAGAAGGAGAAGTGCCTCAGGACAGATAATGGGCTTGAATTCTGCAATTCTTAGTTCGATAACTACTGCAAACAACATCGTATTGAAAGACATATAACTTGCACCTATACACCACAACAAAATGTTATGGTAGAACGGATGAATAAAATAATAATAGAGAAAGTACGGTGTCTTCTGAATGAGTCGGGTCTTGAAGAAATGCTCTGGACTGAACCAGTTGCTACTGCAATATATGTGATAAACAGAAGTCCATCGTCTGCAGTAGATAATGACATTCCTGAAGAATTTTGGTTGGGAAAGAAACCAGAGTATAAGCATATCAGAAGGTTTGGTTCTGTGGTATATGTTCATATAGATCAAGGGAACGCTTAAGCCAAGAGCTTTGAAGGGGATCTTTATGGGTTATCCAACAGGGGTAAAAGGTTACAAAATCTGGTTATTGGATGAGAAGAGATGTGTGATCAGTAGGAGTGTGTTGTTTTCTGAGGATAAAGTCTACAGGGATTTAGGTAAAGAAGAATTTGCGTCAGAAAATGTAACAGCTGAAGAAAAAGACAAAGGAAAGGTTATTATGGGATCTTATATAATTGTGAAATCTGTAGCAGTGAAGGAGTTTCAGGAGAAACCAGTGGAAGCACTCAAGATGTTGCTGGTGATTCTAGTTCAGAGTCAGATCAAGAAGAGCCTGTAGCAGATTATCAGATTTCAAGAGATAGGCCAAGGAGACACATTGTTCCACCTGCAAGGCTTTCAGATTTTGATGTGTCTGCCTTTGCACTACTTGCTGCTAAGGATATTAGTTCAGAAGAACCTATAGACTACTTGGAAGCTGTGAATAGCAGTGAGAGTGAGTTTTGGGATGGTTCAATGGATGATGAGATGGGATCTCTGAATAAGAACAGAACTTGGAGGCTGGTACAGAGACCAGATAAGATGAAGAAGGTAATAGGCTGTAAATGCGTGTTTCGACTTAAGCCTGATATACCTGGAGTAGAAAAGCCAAGGTAAAAAGCAATGTTAGTGGCTAAAGGGTATGCACAAAGAGAAGGGATTGATTATCAGAATGTTTTTTTGCCTGTAGTAAGGCATGTGTCAATCCGACTTCTTCTGTCTGTAGTAGTTAATCTTGATCTTGAACTGGAGCAGTTGGACGTAAAGACTGCATTTCTGCATGGTGATATAGAGGAAGAAATCTATATGGAGCTGCTTGCAGGATATGAAGTAAAAGGAAAGGAAGATTATGTGTGTCTATTGCAGAAGGCATTATATGGTCTGAAGCAAGCTCCAAGACAGTGGAACAAGTGCTTTGATCAGTATATTACAAGTCATGGGTTTATGAGGAGTGAATATGATCATTGTGTATATGTCAAGGAGATTGCTGAAGAGTCATACATCTACTTGTTACTCTATGTAGATGATATGCTTTGGGCTTCAAGTGATATGGATGATATTAAGAAGGTGAAAAAGATGTTGAGTGACATATTTGAAATGAAGGATTTAGGTTCAGCAAAGAGAATACTTGGAATGGATATAGAAAGGGATTGTGAAGGTGGAGTTCTTACTCTGTCACAGTCTGATTATATCAATAAAGTGGTTCAAGTATTCAACATGGCTAAATCTAAGGCAGTAAACACACCAATAGGAGCTCATTTCAAGTTATCTGCTGTAGCAGATGGAGAAGAAGAGACTGAACTGGAGCATATACCGTACGCAAATGCAATCGGCAGTGTTATGTATGCGATGATTAGAACAAGATGTGACATTGCATATGTTGTAGGATTGGTAAGCCGATATATGTCAAAGCCTGGTCTGATGCATTGGTCTGTAGTAAAGTGGTTGTTGAGGTACTTGAAAGGAACATATGATTTCAAACTTGTTTATAGGAAGAATCAAGAATTCAAAGTTGAAGGTTTCTGTGGTTTAGACTTTGCATCAGACATTGACAGGAGGAGATCTATTTCTGGGTATGTGTTTACAGTAGGAGGTAATACAGTAAATTGGAAATCTGGTTTACAACATGTTGTAGCACTTTCTACTATAGAGGCATAATACATGGCCTTGGTTGAAGCAGTTAAGGACGCAATTTGGTTGACAGGCTTGACCGAAGAGTTGGGGTTCAAGCAAGATTCAGTAAAGATATGGTGTGATTCTAAGAGTGCATTGTGTTTGGCGAAGAAAAATGTGTACCATGAGAGGACAAAGCACATCAGTCGCAAGCTACACTTCATCAGAGACATAATTGCTGAAGGAGATGTTAGTGTGCCGAATATTGCTACTTCAAAGAATCCTGCGGATGTCTTGACCAAAGTTATACCTGTGAAGAAGTTCCAAGAGTCTCTCAGCTTTCTTGGAATAGCTGAGCACTAAGCATATTGGTGCTGCCTGGCTCTGACACAAGTTGGCGCTGAAGTACTGCAAAGAAGTTTGATTGTCAAAAAGTGGAGTTTGTTGGAGTCTTGGTGATGAGAAATCAAATTATCAAGTGAATAGAACTAGACGAGTAAGTCAATTAGAAGCTGGTTATTAATCTAGGATTTATTTAATTATGGGTTGGGTTGTTTCTATGGTTCAACCGGTATGTATAAAACGGGTTTTCGGTTGTAACAGAGTCTGGGGTATTAAAACCCAGATCTTGTGTGATATTTTCTTAAGCTCTAGAATCCTTTTAATGGCAGTGAGCGAGCTTGAGAGAGAGAGAGAGAGAGAGAGGAGAGATTGTGCTGTGACTGTTCATTTTGATCATAGTGAATCGTCTGAGTCAGGCCCTAGAGACGTAGCCAAAAATCAGTGAATTTCGTGTAAACAAATCTCTGTGTTATCTCTTGTTACACTTCTTATTCTTCTTCTCCTTCTTCGTTTCTCAATCGATCTGTTTCGATATCGTGATTCGATCGTTTCTGTGTATTGATCGTGATTCTGGGAGCAATAACAGTCTATTTAAATAGACAGTATAATGCCGTATTGTTTATACTATCTCAAATAGTAATTCTATTTATTGTTTTGGTTGAATCACATTTTTTACCATTTTAGTTAATCATATGGCTTAGAAATTGCGGGATTAATTTAATTTTCACATTCATTCCGTTATAAAGTAGCAACTTTCAAGTTTTAATTAATTTGTTTTTCGCTTATATTAAAAGTTAAATTTTTGTAATAAATAGACGTACTAAATAAAAATTGACTGTCTATTTAAATAGCACACAATTCCTTATACGTTACAACATTTTTAATGTATTTGCAAAATATATATCCGTTTCGAAAAATTCAAAATACGTTAGAAAGGAAAAAATCTACTTTTTTCGTGTAAACAATTTCGTTTTGATATACGTATAAACTTGTAGAGTCGTTTGAAGTTTTGTGGGGTCTAGGGGCAAAAAAAAATTTACTCGAAAAAGGCAATGGTTAGTTTCTTAATTAATGGTTGTTGACCTGTTAGTCAATAAACTTATCCTTAAATAATTATCCGACCCAAAAGTTACCACGTATGTCATCTTTTTCGTCTTTTAACACTACATCGTCTTCTACTTCATTTTGATGATAAAAGAGATAAAAATCAAAAATAACATGAATCATTATCCTTGTAATAGGTTAGAATTGGTGCTTAAACCATACAAACACATCCCCACTTTGGTTTGGAGAAACTTTACGTGCAAATACCCACATGCTTCTGCCGTAAGACAAGTAAATGGCCTTCGGAAAAATATTGCATAACCAAACACGGTAAGTTATCCCAAGTGAAGTGAGCATATAACATCGAAAGAACTGGGTGGTCGAGCATTTTGAAAATATCTTTCTCGGTTAGAACTGTTGGCTTCTTGTTCCTTCTCCCCCAAGAACTCATTATCCATCACTTATATAGCAAACAAGCAGTTTGGTACCGTGAACTCAACAAGATAAACTGTTCTTAAACCTCTGCAACCGAGCTTCCTCAGAAAATTGAAATGCCTAAAACCCAACGAACCGAGTCCATGTTGTGCCCTTATATGCTGAATAGCTTCCAATCTCACTAATGATGGTGGATCTCGCATATTTGGTGCCGACCCTGCAAGAATCATAAAGGGTCCAACAAGAGTCAATAGCCCACTAAGGAAGTTGGACAAATAAACCAAGTTTCAAACTCAGGGAAAGATGGGCCTCGGCCCGCCAAGGTAACCTCGATTGCGGAGAATATTATATCAATCCCACTGAGGCATCGCTTCAGCATTAAATGCGCATTAACTCCTCGGAAAATTGCCAATTCATGGACGCCACACATAATAAATGCCTTGCCCTCGGCAAAACTTACGACCTCTCAATGAAATACACTAGGGTTTAAAGCTTTGCTTGACACGTGGAATCCTGCTTGGTTAGAAGTCATAATTATGTCTGATTACAGTAGTAACTAAGTCCTTACAAATATGGGATGAGGTTCATTAGAGAAGGGTCCGAAAATTAGAGAGAGAAAATTGTACACTTAACTTGTTGTATATAGATAAACATTTCCTTTGCAATCAAATCAATAAACGTTATTTCAAAGCCTCGGCTCAATGTCGAGCATCAAATATTCAAGTGTTTTCTCGAGTTCCTTAATATACGCGGAATCCGGCCTCGGCTTCCTTAGCTAAAAGTCACTTAAACTCAATCTTCATAAAAACACGTAAGCAAATCAGGGCCTTAAATTTCTAAGTGTAAAAGCATCAACTCGATATTGGTCAAAGTGTCGAGCTAACTAGGATCTCAGTTAAGGTCAAGGAAATTTTTCAAGACGAATCCTCAGTTCAATCCCGAGCCTCCGGAGATCCATGCTTGCTTTGAATAGCAATCTGAATGACCAAGATGCAAGCTCATCTTGACCAAATATGCGACGGAGCTCTACTCTGGGTTCACAATTATCTGTGCTTCTAAGTACTACAATTCAAAGGTTAGGGGTCGGTGATTTGAAGAAGGGGATCTTGTTTTGCAAAGGGTTTTTAAGAACACAACCGAGCGTCCAATCACCTGCTCGGAGCTAACTGAGAGGGTCTGTACATCGTTTCCAAGGTTTTCAAGCCCGTCTTCTATGAGCTGCTTCAAATGAACGGTGACCAAGTGCTCCATTCTTGGAATGTGGCCAATCTCAAAAGATATTACTTCTAGCTTCATTAACAAAAGCCTCGGCCCAGTGCCGAGCATTAAAATAAAAAGAGGATAAATCCTCAAATCATGTAAATCGAACTACGATTGGCTTGATCCTTTCCAAGGGTATGTAGGCAGCCTCTCTAAGGTCCAACTATAATTATATAAAATAAAAACCCTTTGCACTTCTAAAAAAGGACTAAGTGTTTGAGACAACGTGGCCAATTGTTTCCACTATCTTAAAGTTGATTTCATACTTGCAAAATATTTTCCCCAAGTTTAATCAGATTTAGTTTTCTAAAAACAGAGATGCCCCAATCGACCCATCCAATTGTCGAGGTCTTCTTCGCAAAATATTTTTCCCATAAACAAACATACTGATCATCGGTATGACTAAAATGTCTACTTGGCTTAGTTGCCTAACTGAATAAACTGTCTGAGTGGGTCAGTTGATACCACAACTGATAAGTCGAGCATGTTCTCACAAATAAGCCAAGCTTTTTCTAACAAATAAGTCGAGCCAGTCTTGCAAAAGTTGATACTTATTCGTTTAAGCAAAAAAAAAAAAAAAATTCTGAGGCAAAGAGTCTAAGTGAAACTTGAAAGTAAAGGCAAGGTTAAAAGGAGAGAAAGAGAATCCATTTGATAAGATAATTGTTTAAAAGGAACCGAGCTACATATTGTCTCGGTTAAAAGCCTTAAAAAAAGCAAATAAAACAAGTCAAGATAAAGCATAAAAAAGTTCAAAGAGATCATGAATTTTGGACTCCAGCTAAGGCTTCCGACCTTAACCCTGCGGCCGAAGGCAACAAAGAGCCTCGGTTTGTCCCGTATTGCCCAGGCAGTGCTTCCTCGGAAATTCGGTGCACATCGAGGTTGGCATCTAGAAGACTACAACTTTCATCTTGCTGATCTTTTCCTGCTGCTTGGCCATATTTTCTTGAAGCTCGGCCACATAGCCTGAAGGAGGGCCATATGAGAATGTTGTCTTTAGACAGTCAAGGAAATCCAACTCGACCTCGTATTTGGCCAGGATTATCTTCTGATCCTCAGCCTCCTTGGTCTCGTCTCTGAAATTCTTAGCCATGGTAAGAGAAACCTTCTTGCTCGTCTGGAACTTCTTGTTCTCGACTTTTGCGGAGTCTTTCTTGCTCCCCCACCAGAATATCTTCCAAATTCTTCTTTTTGACCTTCCAAGCCTTCTCATATTCTTCAAATTGCCTCATTTCCTCGTCCCTGGGCTGGCAAGCTTCAACTAACTGCTTATCCAACTTTGCAGCTTCTTTCCTTAGATCCTCGGCTTTTTCCCTCTCGGCCTTTACTGCAACTTTCATTTTCTTCTCGGTTTCCTTCTAGGAAGATAGTTCTCTCTCCCCCATTTCGCGAACAATGTTGTTGTAAGCCTCGACAACATCGTTGGTAAATGCCTCTGTCTTCAAAAAATGAAATTATACCGAGGTCATAAATAAAATTTGAAAAAGAGAAAAATAGCTAAGGAAAATTGAGTGTGTTATTACCTCAGTGAAAGATTTTGTCATTTTCTTGAAGAGGTCGGCAAAATGAAGGTCCTTAGCAGGAGTTACTAGGACTGTAAAGGTGTTGATCTGCTTGACGAGAGAGACACACTTGGTTGCTTCCTCTACAAAGAGACCTTCCCCTTTGAAGTCAACCTTAACTATTCCAAAAGCTGGAAAGACACGCTGGAGTGAGAAGTTCTATGTGGAAATCCTAAGCAGAATGGACCTCGGTATGAGTTCTGGGAGAGTCCGAAGGCTAGATTTTCTCCTTCTTCTAGTCTCTCTGCTTGGCAGCCTCGACAGAATTAAGGACATGCCTTTTAGCCTGGCATTGGGCTACAGTCTCGTCATCCCATAGAGTTTGACATTCTTATCAAGGGAAGTTTGTTGAAGTTATACTCAGGCCAGCCGGCTAATCATGGCTCGGAGGAATGACCTCAGTAGTGTCTTTGGAAGGGGACTTTGCAGGAACTATCGCCAGAGTCTAGGTAGTGAAAGTCTTTGTAGGGGTTTTTGAAGAAGTTTTGGTGGGTGGTTTGGAAGGATTTTTTTTTAGGGCAGCCTTTTTGGAAGTCTCGGCAGCAACTTTGTCGGCATCTTAATTTAAAGGCTTTCCCTTTGCCTCTTCAGTTTTCTTTAGTCTCCTTAGGATTTTTGGGAGATTAGTTGAATCCTTTCACATTCTTGCTTTCAGTTTGTTGGAGGTGGGTGCCAAGAAAGTGAATCGTCATAATTGCCAAGAAGAGAAAGGTTCGAGAAATCGATTACATTCTGAGAGATGTTTAAGGCTTTGTTAAAGTCTCTTGTTACAAACTTGGGCCAATTCTGAATGTCGAGAGCTTAGAGGCGTTCGATATTGGCAAAATACACTAAATCAATGCCTCGTAAGTGATAGATTTCGGCTACAAAACAAAGACACAACAACCGAGTTAGAAAGATATTATGAGATTGGATGGAATGGTTAGTCAAAACGGCTACCTGGAGACAAGTTGGAACTTTAAAGGTAGGTCGGCAACTGAGGCCTCATTTTTTTTACAAAAAAGTAGTGAGTATGCCAATTATGTGCCTTAGACATTTCACTAGTTATAGTTTTTCTCTTGAAACTGGAGTAGAAGGTCCCAACAAGAGTTGCATTCCTCCCAATTTGAACTAGCTCGTCATATAGCTTTCAAGAAACATTGATGCCAGGCTCGTTTCCCATAACGCAAATACTGACCATGTTACGCACAACCGAGGTCGTGAGTTAACAGAGGGCAAGGTGCCGAGCTTGACAAAAATCAGTGAACAGTAAAGGGAGTGGAACCATAGACCATAGTGTCTGAAGTAAGCTTCATACAGACAAGTCAAACCTTCAGGACAATGTCTGAAGCCTGGTTGAGGGATTTAGAGAAAACTTTGGCAACAACCCGATGTCCGGAAGAATTCAAGAAAGAAATCGCCGTTTATTACCTGATAAAGGATGCTTCAGATTGGTGAGATAATGTAGAGAAACACTATGAAGAAAGATGTATTCGATGGGAAGATTTTAAAAAGGAACTTGAGCATAAGTATTTTCCAGTGGAGGCACGAGATCGATTAGAGACTCAAATTTTTGATTTAACTCAAGGAAAACGGAATGTTCGAGAATATGAATTTGAATTCACTCAACTTAGGAGGTACACTTCTTATGGACCAGGAAAGGAAGGTATTATAATTAGAAAGTTTGTAAGGGGTCTACAGCAAGACTTATGAAGTCGACTATAAGTGGTGAAGTTTGATAATTTGTATTAACTGGTGGAGCGAGCTGTGAATGTTGAAAAGGATATAGTTTCAGAAAAATTAATGGTGGAATCAACGATACAAACTAAAGAGAAAAGTTTACAAGAGATACGAGAAACCTTTGAAGGGAAGTTGAATAAGGAACGAGGTCGACAAAGAAGTCAAGGTGAACGAGCAAGTGAATCCCAGAATGGTCTGCTTAGTTGCTATAATTATGGTTGACCCGAGCACTTAGAAAAAGTATGTACAAGAAACCAGTACAAGAAAGGCACCTCTAGTTACATTACTTGTTTTTCCTGCGGAATGATGGATCACTATGCAAAGTCTTGTCCTTGCAAACAATCTATTGTGCAAGTTGCGCTTGCGAAGAAAGTGAAAGGATATGTTGCCAAGCGTAGGACAACTGGTAAATAAGTAAGTACTTTATTTAGGATAACCTAAACTTTCATAGCCTCACATGGGCCCAGATCCAGGGAAAGTTGGGTTTTAACTTATTGGGTGCTGATTAAAATGCATTCCTTGTGTGTTGATTAAGTGATTGTATAATAGTATTGCGTGGTTGAAATTCATGTTAGAATAATATGATAGAAGTATATGATGCATATGTGATGAGAAAATATAATATGGATTTTGGTTGATTAAAACGTTGTTGCAAAATGGTTAGGTGATGGATTCACCTATGTTTCGTCCGGCACCCGCGAAGGTGTCGGTAGTTGTCTTGGTATGGTTAAGACTAGTTGAGTCCTAGAAAACTTTATATGAAAATAAAATCTTAAGTGTGAACCATTAGAAAACCTTACTCTAAATTATGATGTTGGAGTGTAACAAGGATGTGCCTCAGTATTAAGTGATGAAGAAAAATATGAGGATTATGAGTGGAATATTGAGGCTTTGGATAAGAACTCATGAGAAAAGGATTCAAGTAAAAGGAAGTTTGTGTGGAGCAACACAAGGCGGCAAATGCTCGGAATAATATAGAGGCATGTTGTATATCGAAGACATGAATGAAGTATAGATGATTAGAGTATGATGGCAGATGTAATGTCGATTGGTGATCATGGCATTAATTAGATATGATGGAGCAGTCTTCGAAAAATTTATGGAGTAATGGAAAGACGAAAGACGAAGACGTGTTGAAAGAAAATTGAACTACCGTATGTGATTGACTACATGTGGGGTAGAAACTAAAATAAAGGAAAGTAGATGTGATTTTCACAATGGAAACGCGATCGTAAGGTGAATGAGGAGTTCAATAATCATGAACTTACAAGTTGTGGTGCAAGATGCGAAGCATATATCAGGACATGAAATGACTCCGACCAGGGGAAATAAAAAGCAAAAGATGAGGAAGATTAGAATAGTGGGAGTCAAAATGATTTCAAGAAGAGTTGGGTATATCACGGATAGGATACCATGGTATAATAGATGCAAGTTGAGGAACTCGAGTGCTACTTCGGAGGAGAAAGTATCTAAGGGAAAGATAAGGGACCAGTTGGATGGTTAGTTCAAAATGGAATATATGGAGGTGTAGAAGGACGTCATCGAGAGAAGCAAAAAGGATAGGGGGACACTCACAGTCATTAGAATGGTTAAAATGCATGTTAGAGAATGTTGAAGAAGACTGAAGTGATTAATGAGGAAGCCAGTTGAGCACTAATTAGAATAGCCTATGGGGAGGAAACCATAAGACGAAATCTAAAGAAGATGAATCCATAAAATGAACATAGAAAGAATAAAGTTGGTGACCACACAAAGTATAAGGAAGAAGAGGATAGAACCCAAACATTAGGAGGAAAGGAAAGAGAATGGATGAGAAGAAGAATCATCACAAATGTTGAAGAGTGAAGGAAAATGCGGTATGAGGGCGAGAAAGAACAACGAATAAAGAGAGGTAGTTGTAACATCTTTCGTCGGATGAAAGGTTAAGGTTCCTTGATTTGTCATACAAGTTCTTGTTTGATTTTTGCACGACCGATTAAGGTAACTTTGACATGATAACAGGCTGGATGTGTTACAATGAAATGGTGATTAGGAAAAGGTGGCTGGAAGAAGAAATATAATAAAGGGAAAACACGAAAGTATGATGAAGCAATGAATTTGAAGTAGTTGTAGCATCTTCAGTCTGGTGAAAGGTAAGGATTTTTCGATTTTACGTGCATGTTCTTGTTTGATTGTAGCACGGTGGATTGAGAGAACTTGACATGATCTGGGTTGCGGGTAATGCAACGAAGTGGATAAATGATTGGAAGAAGAAATATAATCAAGATGTGATCGATGGAAGTTCAACATTGGAGGATTGTATGGGGTGAATACGAAGTGAATTAGCTTTTAAAGTTTAAATGGAATACAAGGATTAAGTGGTAGTAAGGATGAAAGTGCTACACAAGTCGAGCAAAGAAGAAAAAAAGACAGGGAAGTGAAAAGATAACGGTGACTTGGAATCACAATGATCAAGGAAAAGTGAAGTAAAAGTTGATATGAGCAGTCAAGATGATGGGATATATTCTTCAAGAATTTGAGGACGAATTCTATTGAGGAGGGGATAGTGTAATGACCCTCAATAAGAATTAAGACAAGGGCGAGATCTGATGAATGACCAAAGAAGGATAATATCCGAGAAGAAGAACCAAAGAATGTTTTTGTGAACATATTATGAATAGATGGTTAAGTAAGTATGAGGAAAACTTTTGATTGATTCCGGCATGGGAGAAATGTTGGGAAATCGGATGGTCGAGATAACATTATCGAGAAATACCTTTGTCACCGAGAAGATCGAGAATGGAAGAAGAAATGTCGGAAAATAGGAATCCAAGTCCATAACATTATCGAGAAATGCCTTTGTCACTGCGTGATATGGTCCGAAAACAGTTGCACTTTTGCGACTATTTGTTGTTTGCTCGTTAAATAATCGCTAATTTGCGACGTTTTTAAGACTCTTTGTAATGGTCGTAATTTAACGACTATTTTACCTCAACGCATTTTTCCGTCGTTAAAGTGTCGTTATGTTGACGTAAAACGGTCACTATATTTGCGACTACTTATACGGTCGCAATAAACAGTCGCAAAAAGACAGTTTTCTTGTAGTGAACTTAGCCAAGTAGCCATGGTCGGGACCCACGTGAAATTGGTTAAGGGATTAGTTTCTCAAGACAGTTTGTAGAGGCTTGCGGAATGCTACTCAGGAATGTCCGAAAGAGTTGCCAAGTGATTGGGCGGGTGGTGTGAAATGGTAGTCTAGTTCAATTGAGTCACTTGAAAAGAACAAATATTTTGAAGTTGGATATAGTGATGAAACTGATGCACAGGAAAATTCCTCGGAAAATTTAGTGAACCGCAAATACCGACGGTTCGATTTAAAATTTCCTATACGGGTGAGAAAATTTATCGGGTAATTATGCGTAAGTCGTTAAGGAAAAATGGCTTTGGACATAATTTATAAATATTTTTGGAGGGAGAAAATAATATTTGGATCGAAAAATAATTTTCCCGACACTCCACATTCTTTTTGGTATGACCGGATCCGAACGGAAATTGTTCTGATGCGTCCGGATAAACGTTAAATGGGAACAAGCAACTGGGTGGCGCTTCCATGGTGCACCATGGAGTGGTGACTCCCAGAGCCACCAACTTCTTTCCTATTGGTGGAGAAGGGTGGCCACCTCATCCACTCCATAAGCTCTCTTACGTCCCTCTCCCTTATAAATACTCCTAGCCTTTAGATTTTTCTCAGATCCTAAATGGCTTATGGATCCTTCGAATCTAACAAGACTACAAGGTACGCCATAGCGGATATCTGTTGGTTTAATGAGCAGTGCTGCTGGCGTAGCATTTATATCTTTGTAAATGTGTATGCATTTAATAAGTAATGGCTTAGAAAAGGTCAACCGATTATATATTTTATGTGGTTTAAACCTTAATATTATAAAAATAAAGAATGGTTACAAATTATACTTGGGTTTTGTATGATTCTAATTCTAGTCCAGGACGAACCAACTAGTGGCTCCGAAAGTGGGTTGAAAAGCCTTAATTTGAGTCCGTTAGGACATATGCTCTCAGACGTTTGATCTTGAGAGCCTAGATTTGTTTTGGTAATCTCATGTCGAGTGTTTGGGAGCATAGTTACAGCATCTTCGGTTGGGAAGTTTAGGTAGGTTTAATTGGTTTGTTGTGCATGTTCTTGTTTGAATGTTGCATGGCAGATTAGTTGAGTTTTACCATATCTTGATTGGGAGTGTTACAACTAAGGTGGTATCAGAGCATGGTTATGCATGTTCGCATGGGACTTTATTTTCAAATGTTTTATCGAGTTTAAGGTGTCGCAAATGACTGTTTAGGAAGCCAACATGCTTTTTTATTAGGTAAGTTTGGTTTAGGACTTATTGTTGGTAATGGTGCAGAATGTCTTCAAGATGGCTAAATGTTAAAGAGACGGAGAGGACTTTAGAAGGCAACGAAAAACATGACCTAGAGAGTGTATAATGGAACCTTGATTTGGAGACGTCCCACAGTTATGGTGTTTCATATGAACGTGAAGCTGCCAGAGAACCCCATATGCGTGTAAGAATAAATGATAAGACTAAAGATGATAGTTCGGAGATCCAAAGACAAGTGCTATCAAAACAGGTTATGCCTGAGCGAGGGCAAAATGATATGAGAATTTACGAACTATACGATAGAAACCGTGAAGATTGACAAGAAACAATGGGAAGTACATATCCACTAACTACTTTGGTTCATGATCTACTTGACCGAATCAATCAACATTATAAAGTAATGACAGATCCACATCCCTAACGATCAACATCACCTTCCGACTATCTTCATATGGTAATAATAATGAAGAATCTTGAAACCACAAAAAATTCCTTGGTGGTACCAACCCCTTTGAAGCTGAAGTTTGGTTGAGGGATTTAGAGAAAACTTTTGCAGCAACCCAATGGTTGATCATGAAAATATGATGTTGGAGAGTAACAAGGATGATCCTCAATATTAAATGATGAAGAAACAATGAGGATTGTGAGTGGAATATTGAGGCATTAGATAAGGAGACATCAAAAATGGATTCAAGTAAAATGAAGTTTGTGATGAGCAACACAAAGCGGCAAATGCTCGAGATAAGATAGAGGTAGGTTGTGTATCGAAGACATGAATGAAGAATAGATGATTAGAGTATGATGGCGGATGTAATGCCGATTGATGATCATGGCATTAAGTCTGATACGATGGAGCAGTGTTGGAAAAATTGATGGAGTAATGAAAGGACCAAAGATGAAGACGTGTCGAAAGAAAATTGAACTATTGTATCTGATGGATTACATGTGTGGTAAAAACTAAAAAAGAAAAGTAGATGTGATTTCCACCATGGAAACGAGATCGGAAGGAGAAGGAAGAGTTTAAGAATCATGAACTTACAAGTCGATGTGCAAGATGCAAAGTAGATATCAGGACATGAAATAACTCCGACCATGGGAAATAAAAAGCAAAAGATGAGTGGGAGTGAGAATGATTTCGAGAAGAGTTGGGTATATCATGGATAAGATACCATGGTATAAAAGTGCGACTTGAGGAACTCGAGTGCTACTTTGGAAGGAGAAAGTATCTAAAGGAAAGACAAGGGACTAGTTGGATGATCAATTCAAAATGGAACACAAGGAGGTGTAGAAGGACATGATCAAAAGAAGGAAAAAAGATAGGCGGAGTAAGAGGCGGACACTAACAGACGCTAGAATGGATAAAATGCATGTTGGAGGATGCTGAAGAAGATTGAAGTGATTAATGGAGGAAGCCAATTGAGCACTAATAAGAACAACCTATGGGGAGGAAACCATAGGGCGAAATCTAAAGAAAATAAATGCATAAGATGAATGTGGGAGGAAAAAGTTGATGACCACACGAAGTATAAGGAAGAAGATATAGAAACCCAAACATTAGGAGGAAAGGAAAGAGAATTGATGAGAAGAAGAATCATCACAAATGTTGAAGAGTGAAGAAAAATACATTATGAGGGACAGAAAGAACAACGAACCAAGAGGGGAAGTTGTAACATCTTCTGTCGGGTGAAATATTAAGTTCCCTTGATTTTTCGTGCATGTACTTGTTTGATTGTTGCATGACCGATTAAAGTAACTTTGACCTGATTCAGGGTGGAGGTGTTACAATGGAATGGTGATTAGGAAAAGGTGACTAGAAGGAGAAATATAATAAAGGGAAAATGTGGAAGTATGATGGAGCAAAGAATTTGAAGTACTTGTAGCATCTTCAATCTTGTGAAATGTTAGGATTTCTCGATTTGTCGTGCATGTTCTTATTTGATTGTTGAACGGTGGATTGAGGGAACTTGACCTAATCTGGGTTGGGGTGATGCAACAAAGTGGATAAATGATTAAAAGAAGAAAGATAATAGAGATGTGATCGATGGAAGTTCAACATTGGAGGATTGTATGGGTTGAATATGAAGTGAACTGGCTTTTGAAGATTGAATGGAATACAAGGATTAAGTGGTAGTAAGGATGAAAATGCTACACAAGCAGAGTAAAGATGAAAAAAAGACGGGGAAGTGAAAAACTAATGGCGAAGTGGAATGACAATGAACAAGGAAAAATGAAGTAAAAGTTGATATGCCCAGTCAGGATGATGGGATATATTCTTCAAGAGACAAGTGAGATCCGGTGAATGACCGAAGAAAGATAATATCCGAGAAGACGAACCAAAGAAGGTTTTTGTGAACATATTATGTATTGATGGTTGAGTAAGTACGAGGAAAACTTTTGAATGATTCTGGCGTGGGAGAAATGTGCGGAAATCGGATGGTCGAGATAAGCATTTTCATGAAATACCGTAGTCACCAAGAAGATTGAGAATGGAGGAAAAAATGTCGGGAAATAGGAATCCAAGTCCATAGAACTTAGCCAAGTAGCCATGATCGGAATACAAGTGAAATTGGCTGAAGGATTATTTTCTCAAGACAGTTTGAAGAGGCTTGCGTAATGCTGCTAAGCAATGTCCGCAAGAGTTTATGGGTGATTTGTCGGGTGGTGTGAAATGGAAGCCTAGTTCAATTGAGCTGCTTGAGAAGAACAAATATTTTGAAGTTGGATATAGTGAGGAACTGATGGCACGAGAAGATTCTTCGAAAAATTTCATGAACCGGAAATGCCAACGGTTCGACCTAAAATTCCCTATACGGGTGAAAAATTGATCGGAAAATTATGCTTAAGACGTTAAGTACAAATTGCTTAGGAAATAATTTATAAATATTTTTGAAATGATAAAATAATATTTGCATTGAAGAGAAAGTTTTCCCGACAGTCTAGATTCTTTTTGGTAATGATCAAATCCAAATAGAAATTGTTCCGATGCGTTCAGATAAATGATAAATGGAAACATGCAGCTGGGTGGCGCTTTCTTGGTGCACCATGGAGTGGTGTTTCACGCAACCATAACTTCTTTCCTATTGGTGGAGAAGGGCGGCCACCACCTCAATTCCATAAGCTCTCTCACGTCCCTCCCCCTTATAAATACTCAGCCTTTAGGTTTTTCCCCATCCTAAATGGCTTATATATCCATCAAAACCTAACAAGACTACAAGGTAAGCCATAGCGAGTATCTGTTGGGTTGAGGAACTGTGTTGCTGGCGTAGCATTTATGCCTTTTGTAAATCCGTATGTATTTAATAAGTAATTGCTTAAACAAAGTCGACTGTTTATATGTTTTATGTGGTTTAAACCTTAATATTATAAAAATAAAGTATGGTTACAAAATTTTTCTTGGGTTTCATACGATACTAGTCCTAGACCGGGACAAATGATGTGTCACTATTTTAATAGTTTTTACTACGGTTCTCACACGAGATATATGGTTTTTAGTATGTATTTGGATTGTTTTGGCGCGGATTTGTGTTCTTTGTTATTTTCACATGAATCGAGCTTGAATGTGCGAAAAGAATGCATTTTGGATTGATTTCAAGCATCAAAGGAAGTGTTCATGAAAAGATGGAAAATATCCAGGAATTTGGACAAGGATCGACAGATCCATGTCCCCGGATCGACAGACCCCTGTCCCGAGTTGCAAACTGATTTTACGAAGAACAAACTGAACTTATTTCGGACCGAATTGCTATCAAAAGACCTAGACTCGTTTTTCCTGTTTCATTATGCACTTTTAGAGAGTTTTAGAGAGCTTATAGAGATTTGTAACCTAGGGAGAAGAAGCTTTTTTGTTCTTCGATTCGAGAAGTTTTTGGAACCCTTTTACTCTTGTTTTTGCTTTATACAATCATGTGTCTCTTGAATTTGATATGTGTTTTTGCAATATCCATGAGTGAGTAGTCTGTTCGATGGGTTTAGGGATTCTCACATAGGGATTCATGAGTTGTTGATATAGAATCGCATGATTAGGGATTTAATCTACTGGATCTTCATCTATGATTGATCGTAATGCATGAAACTGAACTGATCACTTAGTTTCTGTTCTTAGGTAATTTAAAGCCTAGAAAGTGTCTATTTAAATGACTGAAAGAATCTTAGATGAACAATTCTTCTTAAGCCAATGTAAGTTGATGTTTAAGTTAATTGTGAACATATCAAATCTGTTAGTAATGCATGATTAGAAATTGAGGGTCAACGGAAGTTAGTCTCGAGATTTCTAATACATAGGGCGTTGATACTACGGAATTAGATCAGTTCTAAATTAGAATTTGAGTTCAAGATGGTTCTTAACTTGTTCCCTAGTCTATAATTTGAATCAACAATGAATCATTTTCCTAAGAATACCCGATGCCCAACACTTCTTTGATTGATTTACAACCCCATCATTGTGTGTCTGCTTGCTTTGCTTTCTTATTTTCGATATTTGCATCATCTTACAAAACATCTTTTTAGCCTTAGCCCGATGTGTGATCTGATATTTCTTCGTGCTACCTTTGGTCTCTGTGGATTCGATCCCGAACCACTACAATGTACATTTGTGCGCTTGCAGTGTTAACTCGGGCGAAAACCTGAGCTATCAAGTTTTCTGGCGCCGTTTCTAGGGACCAATAGGGAGTCTTAGAACTTAGGATCATTGCGTGCCTAAGGC
>OVAN01008970.1:0-17516 GCA_900406275.1 Anastatica hierochuntica | reverse complement strand
AAACGGATTTGAAACCGAACCGAAACTGATCTGAAAATAAAATTGTTCAGATCCAAAAAAAAGAAGCTATTCTCCGACGGGAATACTCCACGTGACTATTAAAGACCAACCAAAAATGTCCTTAATTAAGAGATTTCCTTAACTTAAATAAGTGATTTTCATTTATTTTTGATCAATAAAAACTAAGAAATTAGGCTAAGGACAACCGATAATCGTGCTCTTAATAACTAAAATGTATTAATAAACTCATTTTGGAATATTTGATCGATATCAAACTTTCGTTACGAAAGTGATGATCTTATAAACTAAATTGGTTAAACTTACAATAGTGAATTAATTTAACAAAAAAACAATAGCGTATTAATATTTGTAACTTATGAAAAATTTGTTGATATAACTATTTAGAATTTAAAATATAATAATAACTAAACTTTTAAAAACTTATAGAATCATGTTTGACAGAAAAAATGTTTATAAATAATCAATTTAGAACTCTCAATTTTTACAATAGCCAAATTTTTACACCAAATAGATATTTTTTTCTTGAATATTATTTTGAATTGTAATCCACTAAGTAGTTTTTCTTGCCAAAATTTGTTATTATTTCCTTGTCAAGAAAAGACTCTTTAATTGATGATAAAAGTTATATAATAGAAAATATATAATTTTTTGGCTAAAACCTTTCGAACAAACATTTTGGCCAACACAAATTTCTATAAAAAAAAAAACTGTAACCAACAAAATGCAAAAAAAGGTTCTGTAACTATTAAACTTAGGCCAAAAAATCTACCACTATCAAAACAAATTTGGGGAAAATGATAATTTAAACCACTTGTTTTAAAGTTGGAACATTTTGAAGCCTAGATTTGATAATTGAATATACTTTTTGAGGGTTTTCCCATAAAATATTTCAAAGAATCCTTAGGATTCGGGATTTGTAAAGTCATGGAATCATCACATCTGTTTTTTTAGTCGACACAAGTACAAATAAAAGTCAAAGAGAGAGCTTCAGTTTCTTGCTGTCCAGCTTCCGTGGAGACTTGTCTTCTTATTTTTATTTTTCTGGTACTCATCTTCATGGGTCTTTGTTAGCATCAAACTCTATGTGCTCTTTATCTTTTTCCAATTGAACTTTTCTTGTGTGTTAGTGTGTGGAAAGATCATGGAGGAAAGCCAAGAACTTTTGTTGACCCAGTTGAGTAAATCCATCGAGAAATTATCTTCGTCCTCAGAGGTAATCAACATTGTTGAGAACTCTTGTGTCATTCCCGTCTTAATGGTTCACGTTCCATGTGTTTTGTTGTTGTTGTGGCTTTTGGTTGTTTCATTGGAAAGGGATACGAGAAACCGACATTGATGAGGTTCTTGACAATTTTTTTAATCATAGAACTTGACAAGCTTTGTTCTTTTCTCTTCTTAGTGAGTAACTTCATATGGAATCTGAGTGATATAGCTCACTAAAATTACGGAAGTCAAAATTTTCAAGTCCAAGTTATGTTTTTGTTTGGGTTGATTCTCAAGACTATGTGTTTTGTGCTGCAGAGTTCGTTGTTCATCTGCTAGACAAATGTATCGCAAGGTTGAACCCAAAACTATGAAGCAAATGTTATTGTGATTGATTTCTTCTCTACTTGACAAAGCTCTTTGGTTCATATGCTTGATTAAGTGGCATCAAAGGCAAAGAAGTAGGCGATGAGAAGTTGGTAGGTGTTATTGATCTAGCAAACCTTACATACAAGAACATCGATGTTCGCGGTATGATCACCGGCTTTCAATTTTTACAAGTAAGCATTATTATTATTACAATTATAACAATAATAATAAAAAAAATGTCAATCACATCTTTGATAAGTTCATAAAACCAATCTTTCAGGCTTACTACACCGAGCGCCTCTCCAAAAGTTACATCTTAAATATGCCAGGATTCTTCGTGACCGTTTTCTAGATAAAAAAACTCAGGTTTAAAACAACTTTGTTAGAGATTTGGATAGTTTATATTTTTGCGTATATTTTCTTAATGTAAAACTACGCAGTTTTACCATTATCGAATGTGCTCGAGACCTCCCAATAAACCTCAAGGACATTACACTCATACTTTGTTTGGTTTTTGTTGTATGTACAGAGTACGGTGGCCGAGCTAAACTCACAGCACTCCAAGATGTCCATCTGCCTCAGCATGCTCCAGGAATGTCCACAACAAGCAATACTAATGTTTAAACTCTTCATTTATGGAAGTATTTTAACTCTTACAACTCTCCACTAATCCAAATTACTTATTTTCGTATTGCTTTAAACTTTTTTATTCTGTAATGATTAGAACCACGAGCAACTTTATTACAACTTTTTAAATGAAGAAGCAATGAAACCAGGAGAAAGTTATGTGTCAGTCTGGCAAAAGATAGTTTTTGATAGGGGTCGCTAGACCTGGACAAAATAATCGGTTTTAGGATATCCGGTTTGAACCGATCTAAAAATAATCGAACCGAAATCCAAACCGAAAATATAAAATATCTGAATGATCCTAAAATTTTATACCCGAATACTCAGAACCAAACCCGTACCGAACCGAGAACCGAATGGGTACCCGAAATATCGAAAAATATAATTATAAAACTTAAAATATTAGTTATATTTATATTATAAGTAGCATACATATTCAAATTTATATTTATATAACCAAATAAATTAGTTATATTATGAATATTTCGGGTAACTTTTGTCTGTTTTGGATAGTACGGATAAAAGGAAACCAAATGTACCCAAAAAGTAACCAAATTTGCCATTTTCAGATACATGTCGGTACTTTTGGATACATGTCGGTACTTTTGGATACATGTGGGTAGTTTTTGGTAAAATGGATAAAAAAGTAACAGTTTCGAACCTGGACGCATTAACTTTCGGGTACTTTTCAGTTCCTCAGACCGATCCGGACTGAAGAGGATTCAAACCGAAGCGAACCGAACCGAAAATTTTGCGGATCCTAAATGGATATTCAAATCCTAAACCCGAAATACCCGAAACCCGAATTACCCGATCCAAACCGAACCAATTACCCGAATGTCTAAGGCTAGGTATGATCGTTCCTTCTTCGGTTTGGTTCAGTCCGGTTAATTCTGTTTTCAGTTAATTTTGTTCATAAATATTGGAACCGTATAAGAATCGAGATATTTTCAGTTCGATTTGGTTTGGCTCGGATTCGGATTCGGTTGAAAAAGTAGCGATTTGAATATAAATTATCAAGTATTTTTGAGTATTTTTAGTAATATATTGGATATTTTCTAATACTTTTGGTTTTTCGATTACTCGAATTATTTTAGTCCGGTTAAGTTCTAGATCTTTGAAATTATTATAATCTTTTCTCAAATTTTCCGTTTTCGGTTCTTCAAGTCGGTTTCTCATATTGAAAAAGCATGTGGATTCATATTGAAAAAGTATGTGGGTTCCTTTTTTAAAGATTCATATGTTCATCTGACCAAAAAAAAATAGATTCATATGATCCATATTTTTTAGCAATTAAACATAAATCTATTTTGTTATGAAAAATGAGATCATGGAACTTTAATTAACGGAGTAATTAAACATAAATCTATTTTTACATGTCATCACCGTCTAAATTAGCGGCGGTTTATGCCTCTGTGGTGTTAGGAGCTGTGTGTGGAGCAATGTCAATGGTTGCGGCGGCGGCAGTTGCGATTCCGGCGGTTATGGTGATTTGGATTGCGGTTGTTGTATTGCTTGCATTTTTGGAAAATCAAGAAGAGATTTAGTTGTTGAAACTAGAAAGATTACAAGAGAAATGTTTGGATTTGTGTTTAAAGTTCTTCTAAAAGAAGGCAATGTTGTTGCTGTGATTTGTGCTGTTTTGGGTTATTTTTTTCTTATTAAGAAAGATTTTGATTAGAGATTTAGGATTTGATGAAAGACACTTTGGTATCTATTTTATTAAAAGAGAAGATATAGACTTTTTTATGTGTGATTTTTTAAAGTGAACATATTTTAGTAATTTTATTAAATATATCTAATAAATTAATATAACTCTAATTACTCATTTATATATTCCAACAAACATATTAAAATATTCCAATATTCTTTTCACATAATTATTATCAAAATTATAAATCAATACAATTTAAAATCATCAATTTTCACCAAATTTAAACATAGTTTGTTTTCAAATTTAAAATAAATCCATAAAATAATTATATTACAATATTATTAATTTCAAATAAAATTTGTTACAAAAATTCAAAAAAGTCATGAAATGATAAAATTTAGAAAAAGCTCTACAAATTTATAAAAATAATTTATATAAACGATAAAAATTAAGTTTAGTCATCTGGTATTTTTTAAAAAAAATTCTAACGGGTTTGTTTCACGGTATTTCGGGTATCGGATATTATCCGAGCTTAATCCATACGAGTATCCGCGGAAATCTGAAAGTTCGAAAATCTAAAATCTAAATTCAAACCCGAAATTCGATATAACTGAAAATTTTAAAAGTTTTGAACCTGAACCCGAATTCAAATTCAAAATAACCGAAAATTTTAAACTCGGTACTCGAAAAATATAAACATAATTAATAATATATAAAATATTTACAAAAACTCGCGCGGTTGCGTGGATCGAACTCTAGTTTAGTTTTATTGTTTAAGACTTTAAGTTTTTGCTAATGTAGTGATGTAATGTATATACTATACATTTTATTTTATCATATAAACAAAGATGATCAAGAATCATTGTCGTAATTATTAGGGAAGACGTCCTATTTCCCCACGAAAACTATGACATAACACCAGATGCAGCCCAAAATATATCCTCATTTCGGATGTCCATGAAGTGAAAGTTAAACACTTATTTGTCTCCTAAGAATAAGTTCAAAACCTATTTATACCTGAAAAAATAGTTCGAAAGTTAAATCTCCATAGAACTCGATTTTAGATGGTTTACTATTTTAAAAAACCATTGTTCACCAGATAAAATCAAAAATAAACCGGATTAAACCTGATCACACTCAATAAACCACAATTACAACAAATTAGAAGAAAACCAAATTGAAATAGAAATCAATCTGATTTCTTCACCCAACCTGCTTTTTTTTCTTCGTCTTCTTCTTCGTTTCTCCGAAGAAATAGAAATCAAAACTGAATAAATACAAGAGAATACTGAGTTTGTGTTGGATCATTAGTTTACATTTGAAAAGAAAATGAGGAGAAAAAACTGAATTTTACTAAGAATGTCTAATCTTTCTCGATGAAGATCAAAGGTTCAAAATAAATTATTCACTAATACATGAGGAATCTATACTTAAAGAAAAACTTTGATGTACAATCAATAATGTCAAATATGCAGAACTGATTTTCTGCTAAGCATGTGAAGTCAAATCCTTTCGTGACCGAAGCGGCTTTATAGAGGATTGGAGTTGATGGCGTTGCTTTGCATAAAATCAGAGTTTGACAACAACGAAAGCGACGACAAAATCTTATTTTTGAGATTTCTGGGTAAAACCAGAGCAAAATCATGTAGATTCTTTAATTCTTGCTTCAATTTTAGGGTTCTTTAATTCCTAATTTAATTATTTGAATTGAAATTCGTCTCTGGAAATTTTGTATTTCGAGTTCTTCGAATCTCTTAAGGCCCGTTAGTAAGATATTCCTCTAATCGATTTTAACAGCTTGCAATTTCAGGATTCAATAGATAAGCCGTTCTTCCTCTGATGATGTTTGCTCCATTATTACAAAAATCCAATGGGAGCGAAGTTTCTTACGATGTTTTAAATGGAGTTTCATATAGGAAGAGAAGAAGAAGAAGAAGAAGAAAGACGAAGATATGGTGGTGGCAAGGCGTTTATGGTTAGATTTGATATGGAGCTTCGTATAAAAAGAACACGAAGAAAGACATCGGATCGGTTGGGGCTTTTGTGGATGGGGTTTGATTGAAATTAGGTTTTAGTTCGGTTTAGATGGTTTGAAACTGTTTAGTAATATAAACCGACAAAAACCGAGATTGAGGAGATATGAGTTTCGAACATTTGATTCGGGGAGATATTTGTTTCCAACTTTGTTTTCGGAGACATTGAGAACATGAACATAATTTGGGATGCATTTGATGTTATATCATAGTTTTCGTGGAAAAATAGCACGTTTTCCCTAATTATTATTTTGAACTAGTGTGAAGTTGTTAATTATCATTACTATTTCTTGAGTTGAGTGTTAAGTTGTTAAATTCTTTTAAGTCATTTTTGTTATGGATTTGTTGGTGTGTATGGTCATCGTTAAACCGTCGTAGTACCCAATAAACCAAATCAAAACGATAAAGAAAGAAAATTTGATTTGATTTCTACCTATTGTTAAATATTTAGTATATTATTTGTGATTATATATATATATATATATATATTATAAATTTTCTTTTGTAAGAAAGGAAATGATATGTGGAAGAGAGAGAATAGAAGCAAATGTGATTTTGCTTTCACTTCTTCATCCTATACAACAATGAGATAATAATATATATATATATAGTGATAATAAGTCGGTCATGTCTAAAAGGATAAAAAAAGGTAAGAAACCTTACTGAAGAAGTTAACAATATAATAAGAGGATAATTATCTCTTCATAATACTCCCCCTTAATTACCATCTTCATTAGAGTATTGTATACTGTCTCGTTAAAAACTTTGTCATGAAAAAACTCGTTGGGATAAAAACCATGACGAGAAAAAAAAGAGTACAGTAGTACAATCTCTCCCAACGCATTCCGATACTCCGTATATGTTTTCTGAACATCGTAGTTGAAAGCGCTTTTATTAAAAAAAAAATTGTCGTCAAAAGCGCTTTTGTAAATAGATATGTCGGATTGTCACTTGAACGAACATTTTGAATATCCACTTCTCGATTTTTCTCGAACTTGTGGGTATAGGATAAGAATCTTGGAGGAATATGTTTCGTTTGGTCGCTCTTGATGTAACCTTCTTTGATTTGTGTGACACATGCATCATTATCTTCGAATAAAACCGTTGCCTCTTTGGTACTCACCAAACCATCGCTTCTTGTATATGATAAGTTAGGGATCTGAGCCAAATACATTCTATGTATGCCTCATGTAGCGCAATAATTTCCGCATAGTTTGAAGAAGTGGTAACCAAAGTCTGTTTCTGCGATCTCGAGGAGATCGCTATTCCACCAATAGTGAAAATGTATCTGGTTTGCGATCGAGTTTTATGTGGATCCAACAAATATCCTGCATCTGCAAAACCAACTAAACCAGATTTCGGGTTTCTAACATAAAATAACCCTAAGTCAATGGTTCCTTGAATATAACGAAATATATGCTTTATTCTTGTCCAATGCCTACGCATAGGGGATGAACTATATCTTGCAAGCAAATTCGTAGCAAATGTTATATCTGGTCGAGTGCAATTTGCAAGATATATTAATCCGCCTATAGCGCTCATGTAAGGTACTTCAGGACCTAACACTTCAAAGGGTCTAAACGGATCCTTGTTAACATCAAGTGATCTATTGACCATTGTGGTACTCAAACAATTCACTTTATCCATATCCCATCTTTTAGTGTTTTAACACCCTTTTGGTGTAGTTTGACTGATGCTCAAATATCCCATCTTTTAGGTACTTTATCTTGAGCCAAAGACAAAACTTTGTCTTACCAAGATCTTTCATTTCGAACTCTTCTTTCATTTGAGTTCGTGCATCATTAATCTCCTTTTGAGTACCAATTATGTTCAGGTCATCAACAAATATTGTGATGATCACAAATCCTGACAGAGATTTCTTAATAAAGACGCAAGGGTATATTGCATTGTTTACATATCCCTTCTTAAATAGGTACTCGCTTAAGCGATTGTACCACATGCGTCTGGAAATCCATAAATTGATCGTTGTAACTTGGTCGTACATATCTCCTTAGACAATGTTCTTGCATTTTTGAACTTTCAGGGATCTTTAATCCCTCGAGGATTTTCATATAAGTATCGTTTTCCAGTGATCCATATAAATATGCAGTCACAACATCCATCAGGTACATTTCTAAATTGGTGGATGCCGTTAAACTCATCAAGTACCTGAATGTGATTGCATCCATAACAGGGGAATAAGTTTCTTCATAATCAATTCCCGGCCTTTGAGAAAAACCTTGTACCACAAGTCAGACTTTATATCTTGTGACTTCGTTTTTCTCATTTCTTTTACACAAAAACCTATTTGCATCCAATTGGCATTACATCTTCAGGTGCAATGACAACTGGTGCAAAGACATTTCTTTTATTGAAGGAGAGTAATTCATTCTCATGGCCATTTGCCATTTCTCCCAATCAGGCCTTTTTTGGCACACGGATACAGTTTTGGGATATGGATCCTCAATCTCATCATTAATTTCTTTAGATACAGAAAATGAAAACATTCCATCAATATCCTCTATTTCCTCTCTCACCCATAATTTTCCAGTATGGGTATAATTGATAGAGATCTCATGTTTTTTTGTATCATTTTCATCTTCTGGACGAATGTTACATGGTTCTTCTGGAACCTTTTCACATATGTCTTTTGGACACTTTTCTTTGTGGGACTCATCTAGAATACTTTAGGGCATATCTCCTTATGTGGGTCTTCTGTGCCCTTTTCATTTTGCTCTCCCAATTTCTTTTTCTTTCGGAGAATCTTATCTTTAGACCCAATGGGTCTCTCCCTCTTAAACTGAACCCTCGGTTCATTCACTTTGTTTCCATATATATGATCCTCAGGAACATTGATCTTTTATGGAACATTTGCTACATGAACATATGATTTCGTCACCTTTTTAGTATCGGTAGACGCACCTGGTAGCTGATTTGACATATTATGCATATATATAATTTTTTGGACTTCTAGCTCTCGTTTATTAGTAGGGGGATCTAGGTGTACCAAAGATAGCGTACACCATGTTATATCTTTTGGAATCTCTTTGATTCCTCCCCCTTACGCTGGAAATTCATCTTCATAAAAATGGCAATCGACAAAACGATCCAGAAACATATCACCAATGCGTGGTTCAAGATACTGAATAGTACTTGGTGATGTGTATCCCACAAAAAATCCCAATCTTCTCTGTGGCCCCCTTTTTGTTTGTTGCGTTGGGACGGATAGGGACATATACCGCACATCCAAAAATGCGAAGATGGGATATATTTGGCTCTCTGCCAGACATCAATTGTAGTGGGGATTTTTAATTATATGCACTTGGTCTTGTCTGGATCAATGTTGCAGCAAGCAAAATAGCATGTTTCCATATTGAAATTAGTTTTTGTTCTCAATATTAACGGTCTTGCAAGTAGTTGCAACCTTTTGATCAAAGATTCGACAATGCTATTTTGTGTATGAACATGGGGAGCTGGATGTTCAACATCAATCCTCATTGACATACAAAAATCATTAAAAGCTGGTGAAGTAAATTCACCTCAGTTATCAAGTCTTACTTTCTTGGCTTTCTTTCTTATTTAAGAAAGCACGTCATATACACTCATATCTTTTTATATGAGTTATTTCCATAAAATGCTTACGTACCTCTAAGCATTTAGTGCTTCAAGACCAAATAGTATTTCTTTAAAAACGCTTAAAATGTAAGCATCATGTAAAAATTCTGCCTTAGGATCTTTTGAAATAACATCTCTTTTATTTGTATTTCAAAATATCATCCCATGATTTTCATTATTGCGATAACTCTTCATGAGTTTTTATCAAATAGGTGTTCCCGGGAACATAGTTCTGATATCAGTAATCTTTCAATTATAAATATCTTAGAGGTACAATCCAAGTCATTTATATGATGTCGGACATATCTACTTGGACTTCTAGTCCAAAGACTTCTCGTTCCTCATACGAGCTTTAATATACACTTGATTGCCTCTTTTTATCTTTTGGTCAATACTTTATTTTCTACACTTATCCAAAGATGTAGAATTACGATCATCATTTTTACTAATCAAAATGCGCGCTTTTATTTACATTGTCGACAATTTTCTTTCATTTGGTCCCACTTTCCGTATTGACATGCTTAATCGAGATCTCTTTATCATAATCTTTGATTTATTCAGGTACCTTATTTATTATTCACCATGTCAACGGTCTTTTCAAGATACCATCCTCCATTTTTAATAACTTGCTCCCTTTTTCGAGGATTTTATATTTGGAACCAAATAGTATATAACGTTCCTTACGTGTCATAGACTTACTATCAAAAAGATCGTCCTTCTGGGACACATGATCTTATTGGAGCATTATTTTGTTGGAATGAGAGATTTTTTCTTCCTTTTTTCTAAATATTGACTTTATGTCTGACAGTCAATCCACAATATTTCATGAATGAATTATCCTTTTGAACTTCAAGTTCAAATTTCTTTTGTATGAGGATCCACAATTTTTCTGATAATTCATTTCATGATCTCTCACCTGCCAGTTTTTTATCTTCTTTTTCAAAGGCTTATGGCATTTGATTTTCAATATTGAATAGTGATCTTTTTAACTTATGAACCTCACATTCATATATCTTTATTTAAAGATCCAAACCATTCAATATTTCTCTCCCTCGAGATGATGACATTTTGTGTCATTCTATCTCGAATAGAATTTAACTGTAGGACCAATGACAAATAAAATTACCCATTTTGGGTAAAATATTATGTCTCAAATCCTTTTGATGTGGAACTTTTAATATCTTCTCTCAAGATGATGATTTTTCTTAATAAATCATCTTGAACCGATTTCCTCTTTTGGATCGGTCATAATTGGGGGTATGAATAAAAAAAAACTTCATCCATTATTTTCAATGAGCTTCATCCATAATAACTCATTATGATCTTTTCTTAAATTTTAAGACATACATAAGTTGAAAAATTTCTGGCTTTCAACATAAATTCTTCATGTCCTTTAATATTTTTAATTTCAACGGGATGTCATAACTAATTATTCCATTTCTTTGAGCAATAAGTAAACTTCAGGTTTACTATTGTACATGTCACCGCCATCTTTAATCTTTATATATGCATGTCATCATCATGTGCTCTTTTAGAGCGTTTAGCTCTTATGTTCACTTAGAACGTTTTAGCTCTTACGCTCTTCAGGGCGTTTTAGCTCTTCTTAGAGCATCTTTTTTTTTTCTCTCTTTTTAGAGTGTATCAGCTATTCGGGAGCTGAACTTTTGTTCTTCAAGAACATTTTTACATTTTGAGAGAGTTGTGATCATCATGAGCGGTTCATTATTTACGAGCTCTTCAAGAGCATCCAATTATTTCTGTATTACTCAAAAATGCATAGCCTTTCCATATAATTTAGATAGTAAAATTAACGGCTATATATGTGCATGTGACATAATAACATAAATTAAAAGTTAGCTTTACACGACGGTCCAGCCATCTTGTGCGCGACATAAATTTAAAAAGTTAGCTTTTTAGCATAATTTAAATTTAAAGAGTGACAGGCGGTGCCTATCTTTTTAAAACTTGTTAGCATAAACCTAATGAAAAGGTGACAAGTGGTGTCTGTCCTTTAACATAAACATAAATTAAAATGTTAACAGACTATGTCTGTTCTCTTAACATAAATTAAAAAAAATTGACAGGCATTTTAACATAAATAAAAAAACTGACAGACACCTGCTTCGAAAATATATTTAAAATTTAAATTAAATAAATATAAATTGAAATATTACTTTGTTTCGGTATAGAGGCGATCGTGCTGATAACGTGTTAAATATTTAGTATATTATTTGTGTTTATCTCTCTCTATATATATATATTATAAATTTTCTTTTGTAAGAAAGGAAATGAAACGTGGAAGAGATAATAGAAGCAAATGTGATTTTACTTTCACTTCTTCATTCTATATTACAATTAGGTAATAAAATATATATAGTGATAGTAAGTTGGTCGTGTCTAAAAGGATAAGAAGATAAAAAAAAAAATCCTTACTGAAGAAATTAACAATATAATAAAAGGATAATTATCTCTTCATAATACATATTACTTTTTTGATAAACCGGAAAACATAAATTTAGACGTGAGCAATTTTTGTTTTGTTCCCCGCTTTTTTTCTTTAGTTATTGTAAAATGTGATGGTCCATTAAGATATATTTTAGTATGAAGTCCATTGATAGGCATATCTAATATTAGTATACTAGGATTTTGAACAGCGCTATGCGCGGAATCATATATTTTAATATTTTGTGATACATTAAATTATAAATATTTAAAATTATAACATTACTTAATTTTTGTAAATTTATAGTAATGTTAAACATTTTGGTGTTGATTAAGGTATTTAACTTGTAGTGAACTAATTCATACTTTTTTACAATTAGTCTCAATTAACACATTGCAGACTGAATCGTATTTTCTCTTTTAAAATAATTTTCAATTATAATGATATAGTAAAAATTTATGCTATTTAATAAAAAAATTTATAGTATTGTTAAGAGATCATTAAGTTTATAATAATTATTGTTAATAAGTGTACTTGACATGATAATGTTCTTAAAAACAATTATGTTTTGTGGTAACATTAATTTTAAATATTTTTTTTTTACTTTTTACATATTATGAAAATGTAAACTATTAATTCTTTATATAATTTTTTTAAAAACCACAAAATTCTTTATATAATTAAGTTAGTTTTGTTAGCTTTTTTTGTTTGTATTTTTTTATTTTTTTAAATTAGGATTTTATTAATCTTACAAATAATTAATTATATATTAATATTAATACTTAAAAGTACATTTTTCATTTAAAAAAATAAAAATCAAATGTTTTTTAAGATTTATTAACGTATTTTTAAAAGTAAAATATTTATTTAGATGAATATTTAGAAAAAAATTATTAAGGAAATCTAGAGAAGATCTTGATTACAAATTTCATTGGTTTTTGTATAGCGTTTTTAAAAATCCTTTTTATCTTTAATGAAGATTTTATTTTCTTTCTTTATATTTTTACTTTCTAATGGCATTTGATGTAATTCTTTACAAATTTAAGATTATTCTCTTAAACGTACTTCCCAAATAATAATATAGAGATAATCAATAGCCTAAAAAGAATATATATTATGCAAAAGAAGATATTATGCAATTTGTAGTACTAAAAAAACGAACAATATAATATACTAGAAAATTTACTTACACCAAATTTTGGAAGTTTTAAAAACTATATATTAACTAAACTTTAGCTAATAAGACCTGATTAGCTTTGAGAAACTAGAAAAATGGATTTTTCATAAAGTTAAATCTTTTAGCATCTTTGACTTTTTTATTCATTACTAGATTTTAATTCGCGCTGTCCGCAAGGTTATATTTGCATCAAACATTAATTTAATAATGTTATGTATACATATTTTGGAGAGTATACTTATAATTAGTTATTTAATAATATATTATTTAAGAAGTAGTATATGTTAGTATAAAAGTATATCATGTTCGTAATGTATAGTATAGTTGTTTTTAGTTATCCATATTTTAAAATTAGTATGATGGTGACTATTTAAATATTTGTTTAAGTAAATTTATTAATGTTTGTTACGGTTTGGTAATTTATATAACATAATCTCTAAAACCCTCAATATAAAAGAAATTAATACTAATATATTATAAATATATAATTTATATTTACTTATTATTCATATATGGTAAATTAAATTAAAAATTATTAGTCAATTAAATAACTGTTTTTTTTTTAAATAAACATATCTATACACTAAAACTCTATGTTAACATCTATAAAATGTTTAAAATATCCAATAAACAATCAGCCCAATCAATTTAAAAATAAGTTGAATATTCATCTATTAGTTTTATATTGTTTAAAAAATAAAAATATTTTATGTTATAATATAGTTATTGTAACTAAATTGTAAAAGGCAAAATAAAAAAATTTAAAAATCTAAAAAGCAAAAGTTAAAGCTATTTGACTTCTTCCTCTGAGATCTAAATCAAAATTATCTGAGGTCTCTTGATAGAGGCATGAATAAAAGAGTACCCTGTAAAAAATAATTTATTAATATGATATATATATATATTAATATAAAATTGTTATGGAAATAGAGTCAATGAAAATAAGTGCTTACATGTTCATCCGAAAGAACCATGTCAAGTGATTCACCAACTTGATTTGTGTATTGTCTCCAGGAATGCAAGATCTTAACTTCGACTCGCCAGACTGTTTTAGAAGGTTTGATACTTTTAAGAAGAGTAACCCTATTTGTTAATGACATCGTTTATCAAAGACTACTTTCTCTAGTTGCTTTTAATCGAACTGTAATGTGTGTTAAACTTGTGGAATGTATGTTTGATATTTATAATGACTAGGATTATGGCCGCGCTACGCGCGGCTTATTTGTTATATATATTTTGTTATAATAGAGAATATTATAAGACTAAAGTTTTGAAGTTTGAAATTTACATTTCTTCTATTTTTCTACTTTATTATACTATATATGTAAATTTTATGAGTTTTTTATGTGTGAATATGTGATACTATATATGACTGCAGCAAACACTTATTGTTTCATAGATTTTGAATTGGTTTTTACATTTTGTTTTTTCAAAATCTCGTATAATCACCATATAACCATAAACATTGCTTTTAGTTATTCTCTGCAAGGGCATATATAAGCTAAACACATGAACACTAATTTTGCTAGTTTTTCTGACCGAAGTACACGTAAAACATATTTTTTATGTTTTGAGATATTCGCTTCTTTTTTTTGATCGCAGTGGCCGAAATAGTTCATGTTCTCACAACAAATACCAAATTTATACTGACAACATTGTTTTCCTATTAGGTTTACGTTTATATTGTTTGTAAACTAACATGATATTAACGAATACAATATTAAGATTTAAAGAATACACTGCAAACTCTAGCTTTCTTTAACAGGGTTTCTACGAGTACAAAGAATGCTTTTTTCTAGAAGAATAATAGAAGCTCTAATTATTATGCTAGATTATATGATACACATATTCTGGAAATTATTTTGAATCATTTTAAGTGTCGGCCATATTCACTTTTCACTCCGTTTTTCGCCCATTTATCGCTCTGCCATACTAATAAATCCACTCCACAAAATCAATCAACTACAATAGAGTTTTGGACCAAAAAAAGTTAACTTGCTTTTGAAACATAGCCAAATAGATGTTGAGAATGTAAGTTACTTTATTTACATTATCACGGAGGAGTGTTTGTCTAAAACAAAGCAAAAACCTTGTGATAATCTTGTCAAAGTAATGATTTCAGAGTAAAATGAACTACTGCGTAAAAGCATTACATACCAAGAAATGGTTGTTCTTCAACTAAATGTTTTTTGGTCTAATGTTGCCAAGAAGGCCATGAGAACCCATACCTGCCTCAGGAAAGCAAAATAAAAGTAGTTGATGGTTGAATAAACCCATACATCAAACCAACCTGATTATAGAACTCAGGTTTATCAATGGTTGAATAGGTGATGGTTTATCAAAAAAAAATATCAAAATCAAGAAATTCTTATACATTTTATTAAATAAAATGTTGAAACTATAACAAAATCTTATGAAAAACAAACAGTTATGTCTGTCTAAATTCCAAATTGTGGCTACTTCTTTCTCTTCTCAACAATATAGTGGCTTCATGGATTAAGTGGAAAACAAAATCCAATGCATTGTCTCATTTAAACATTGAAGAGTTTGCTCAACTCTACACATCTGAAATCAAGTTGTGAATTTCTCTTCTGTCAGAGGTTGAGTGTTTTAATATCTTTACAATAATGATGAAATTGCAGATGAAGAAACTGTCCAAAGCTCTTTGTGAAATAAAAATTTAGAAACCATAGCCCTTATCTCCATTGTCATCATGCCTTATTCTATGCATTTAAATATTTTCTTCTAATAACTTAACATTTATGCATTTACCTAATGATTATGTCGTTGTCAGCGTGTCGGAGACCATACATGTTTATTATATGCAATTGCAAAATACCTCTGTCCATTTGGTCAATGAATTCTTCACCATCATCGTTCATATGATTCTATGGGGATTGAAACTAACAGAGAAAATCTCAAAGCCGTTTATAACGAACCCAAATATAGTTGCCTTGATTCTACTTCACATAAAATCTCGTTATTGGCAAAAGCGTTACATCTTTTAAAAGGGGATCTACAAAAAAAAATGTTATCTAATATATATATATTACTATGGTGTTTCTGCATTACCTCCTCTCTAGCTTCACAGTGTTCCCTATTAGACTTTCGTTTCTATCTTCACCGGGTGCACCTTTTGTGGCTAGTTATTACTCCGCCATTACGCAACGTGTTCCGTAGTCGTTTCTCCTTCATATCTTGTTTTCTCCTTTATAGGGTGGAGGAGAGAGCACGAGCAGGGGAGAAGTCACCACTGGACGCGTTTAGTAGTAATAATTGCTGGAGTAAACTGGAGTTTAATTGAAGATTAACGGCCAGGAGGTGGTGGACAGGTAGACGGGGAAGACGAAGGGGTTGGGGCAGATGCAGAAGTGACGGTTTCACTTCGATGATTCTGAGAGGCTGTGGGGAAGAAAAAATGTGGGCTTTGATAGAGAAGGCCCAGTAAATGTTGGGTTTCATGCGATGTCTCGTGTGCTAAGATTGTGTAAGGCGGAGAGAGAGATTACGTGGCAAAGAGAGGTTTCTCCTAAAAAAAGCTGATGTGGCATTCTTTAGAGTAGAGAATAATCTCCTTTTAATTAGTTAGACTAGGACTATGTCCGCGCTACGCGCGGATTGGTCTTTGTGATATTTTGGTTTTTAGTACTGTTGTGTTATTTATTTCCATCGTCTCGTTTAGGTGGTGCTGCTGAGATTTGTCTATGTCTTATTTCCAGATGAAAGCTATTTTGTTCGCTTTATTTATGACACGGTTTTATCAAATGACATATATCTAAATTAAAAGGAGCTAATTCTTGCTTCTTAGATTATATCTTACTTTATACATTGTTTTTTTTATTGTATGATTATAATTGAAATAAATTCTAAAAGAGAAAATATGATTTAGTCTATGGCAGATTAATTTAGTCTACAACATATTAATTGAGATGAATATTACTATAAAAATGGTTGTATGATTAAGTTCACGATGGGTTGAAAACCTTAACCAACATCGAAAATGTTTTATCGTAACTATAAATTTACAAATATAAGTTATATAACAATTTTTAAAATATTTTAGTATTTAATTTGTCAAAAAAGATTAATAAAACATAATCCCTCGCACATCATGGTTTTTGTGCAGGTTAAATCCTAGTTCTATTAGGATTTGGTAACATAACACTTTTCCGTATTGAAAACCCAAATCAAATAGAAATCAATAGCACAATAAAAATAAATTATGTCTATTTAACATCATTTAGATATATACAAAAGAAAAGGAGACATCAAATAACTAAGCTGATTTTCTTCTACCTATGGCCTCTTGATTTCGTTGGGACATTTTTTTGTCCACAACCTTGTAGTAGTTTAGACGGTCAGAAAACCCGTGTG
>OVAN01008969.1:0-17518 GCA_900406275.1 Anastatica hierochuntica | reverse complement strand
AAGGTGGCAAAAGCCAGCGTCTTTTTCGCCCTCCTTGAGTTTCGATCTTGCTAGCGCGATCTGGAAACTCTGAAAGTAAGCTTTCGGGTCGGTGGTCTCGTCATACGTTGGGATCTTCACCTTTCCTGGATTTGAGATCCTCGCATTTGTAATGTGAGCAGTGAAAGTAGTCTTTCGAGCCTCGTCGAGGAGTTGATCGATCTCTGGCGTAACGCTAGTCGCGTGATGGATCTGCGACTTTACAACTTTCACCTCTGCAGCAGATTTTTTATGAAATCGCGAAGATCATCGAGATCTTGATTAACAGCTTTGCGAGAAGGCCTGCGCGTTCTGTTAGCGGCTCTGGTATGCTCTTCAGCCTGCTCCTGTTGCTTAACCCAGGGGACGTTTTCTTCTTCCTCCGTCATGGGTTCATTGAGCCGAGAGCTGCGACAAGTTTCGCGACCTCTGACCTTTCTCGGGTGTATGTCAGCATCCTCATCCGTATGATCGCAGTGGTCGTTGAAATCCAGGTCGATTCGCTTGGCCTCATGTTCCTCCGTTTCTTTTTCAAGAGATGGGAGGTCATTCGCGCCGGTTCGCGTTGCGACAGGTGTGATTTCATCGGAATTCTGTTCTGATGGTTTCTCATGTGCGTCCCGGAGTGCTCCAGGCGGAGTCGCGAAGTTAAGTCTTCTTCTGCGGAGTCTGGTTGCTCCACGCAAAAGGATGTTTTTGGTTATCGCAGTTGTCATCGGCCTTTTTTGCAAGAGAGTTGGTGAGTTGGTCACGTTCTGCCGACTTCTTTTCGAGAGTCGAGAACATGTTTTTGATCTCCTCGCACGCCGCGATGTTTGTGTCAGTGTTGACCGCGGTGATGTTCGTTGTCGGAGTGATTTCAATGGTGTCGCCTGCATTGGCGCCTTCGCGAGCTGGTTGGTTGTTTTGTTCGTCGGTGTTCATACCTGATCTGTGTCTTAGCGTGAAAGATATCGCGTGTGTCCCCTCCTTCTAGCGCCAAACTGTGGGAACCGAAATTCTCACTGTCAATGTTATGTGGTTCACGGACTCTCTGTAGCCAAAAATCGACAGATCGGGTAGTGAATACGAAATTTAATAGATAAAAAAACGAAACTAAGCTAGAACTACAGCGTAGACTCGTAATCTAGTTGAGACGCAACTCGCTAACGAAAACAAAGTAAGAACCTTAGTTTTTTCTAAGTGTTTTGCGGTGACGAAAATTGTGTTGTTCTCTTTCATCCTTCGCACCCTTTATATAAGTCTCTGTGGGCTTGGCTCGTTTCCTTTTTCGTCCCCAATTCGTGCATATCTTTTCGTGGAAATATTCCTTTTTCCCTGATTTGCATATATCTTTCCGAGATCTTTCCTTATCTTCTCGAAACTTAACATTTACGCGAAACCCTGGTAAACCATCATTGTAAGTGGGCCAGTTCTCCCGAAATCGTAAGTGGACCGTTATCGCGGTTTGGGCCTTTTCGGGTCGTTTCGCGGCTAAGTGATCTTTACAATTTATTGCGGGAAACTGTTTCTTGTAAGAATAAGCGGCAATAGTTTCGTGGAACGATAAGGCCGATCGCATAGTTTGGACTTTTCCGGTGTTTAAGTTAACTGTCGTCGTTTTACACGATCGATACGAATTCCACGAAAAGCACGAATCCTTACGACTATCATCATGACGGTTTGAGGGAAACTCCAATCCAGACGAAACGAGAGACGATCAAGTGACGATTCGAAGGAAATGACGTGGTTCAGTCAACGGATTACGGCTGAACGTTATCCGCATCTCAGCGCCCATCGGCACCAAGACAGGCACTCTGTCCAGGCGCCAATTGGCGCCAAGGCCATGCCTTGGTCTTGGCGCCAATTGGAGACAAGACAGACACTCTTGGCGCCAAGACAGACCTTCTGTCTTGATGCCAATTGGCGCCAAGACCATGCTCTGGTCTTGGCGCCAATTGGCGCCAAGACAGACCTCCGTTCTTGGTTCCACTCGACGTCTAGATCTGCCTCTAGTTCAGTCGTCAATCGGTTCCAAGACTCGTTCGTAGGTTTGGCGTCAATCGGCGTTTAGACATTTCTACGAAGCGATGCGGTTCTCCAATGCTTTTGGTGGATTCGTATCGCTTCAGAGGATGTATCGTGTGGTCTTGTGAGAGTTATCCGAGAACCATCGATGCTAACCTTAGCACTTGGATGTTCTAGTTGCTTGCGGATGCATAGACTTTATGCGGAGATCGGTCATAATCGACTATCTTCGAAGCTTCGAAGCCAGGTCAGAAAGAGACAGCCTGAGCGATGAGAATCTCGGAGTTTTTAGATATCCTTACGATTCCTGTGTCCGAAGGAGAAAACATCGTCTTCGTAGTCCTTTTCAGGTATCGATTTCGTCGGGACAGTTTTTGACCCCAACAGTATCCCGTATGCAATCGTTACAGATAACGGCTCCCAGTTCATCTCAAGAGATTTTGAGCATTTTTGCTCGGTCTACAAAATCACAATCCAATACTTAACACCCCACAATCCCCAAGGCAACGGGCAAGCCGAAGCAACAAACAGGCGTATTGTTGAAGGCGTCAAGAAACGGCTGACAACCAAGAAGGAAAGTTAGGCCTTCGAGCTGGATGGAGTACTCTGGTTATACCGAACCACGCCGCGACGTGGCACGCAGCAATCACCTTATTCCCTCGTGTATGGCGTTGAAGCGATGATACCTGCCGAGGTACGAGTGCCAACACTCCGCCGACAGATACTCCTCGAGGATGTACCCACCAATGACGAGTTGTTACGAATGAACTTAGACACGATTGAAGAGCAGCGGGAGCTCGCCTTCGCCCGCCTTCAAGCCTGCCAAAACCAGGTTTCCAAGTATTACAACAAGCATGTTAGTCCACGTGCTTTCCAAGAAGGCGACTTGGTCCTCCGGCGCGTGGTCCAGAACACGTCCGAGTATCAGGCTGGCAAGCTCGGAGCGAGTTGGGAAGGCCCTTACAGCATCGCCAAAGCATTGCACCCAGGGATTTATGAACTTCTTCGCATGGATGGCACGCCGGAACCTCGTCCATGGAGCTCGATGAACTTGAAGAAGTACTACTGCTAAATTTCATATCTGCTTACGTTTGTTCGATAAAAAAGAAGAACAACAACAGGTCCCCTGGACCTCAATGTAATTGAACTATGGAAAGGCTTGATCCCTCCGGGGTACGTAGGCAACCCATTGTGGGTACAACTGTTATAATAAAAACACACATTCTTTGACTAGTTCATGTTCAAATCCTCTATCTTACGAAGCTCGGTTGTGTCGGCACCCTGGCCAGGTCCCCTGACCTCTGAGCTAGCAGCGTGCTTCCCACAAATGCCTAGGTGGAACGATACCATGGATGTGGAAAGGCAGACTTTGGATGGTTCCCCACAGTTTGGTATTACTTAAGTATACCCTTATAGGAACGCCGGACCACGTCCGCAGAACACTCAAAAACTAAAATCTCCTTTTACTTAAGGGAGAAGCCTTGAGTGTGGCACGAGATAAGCCAGCACCGCGTTGCGCCCAAACGCCCAGTCCTGAAACAGGGTAAACCAGGGACATTCCTCGCACTTATGTTCGCTACTAAAAATAAGAGTGAGCTCAATAAGAGGGCCCTCGCGTTCCGCGAGTCATTAAACTTGTGGTTGAAAGCAACATTCTCCTTTTGTCAACACTCTCCTATTACACCAAAAGAGGAACTAAAAGCCAAAGGTAAAAACTACAAAACAAAGGCTTGAGAACTTGAGCATCAACAAGATGCTTTCGTGTACTTTAACTTGAGCATCAACAAGATGCTTTCGAATGCTTTAGCTTGAGCATCAACAAGATGCTTTCGAGTGCTTTAACTTGAGCATCAACAGGATGCTTTCATGTGTTGGAGCTGATAAGCTTCAAACTAAAGTGGCTTTAGGTAGGGTTCTTGGTACTTGGGCAAGGTTCTTACTTCCCAAGGGGTTTGTTGTGAAAGCTAGAGCCAAGTGTCCAGGCCAGGAATTGGGTTGGTTGTACTAAACCGGGACAATCTTGAGAAGCTGCTCCGGGCTACGACCTGCTGACTAATTAGCCAGAGAAAGCTAGATGGGTTGAGGCTAAATAAGAGACGAGTGAGGCAAGTCATAAAGTTTTAATCCTAAAATGTTGGATGAAAGCCCTCCCAGGCACCAAGAGTTAGGTTCAAAAAAGCAGAAACACCGGTAAAAGCAAAATGAAGGTTGAAAACAAATTACAAAAGGAAATAATAAGGCCACAGGCGACCTATCCTTGGGTCTCTTCGTGGTCTTTGGCGAGCTCGGAGGCGACGCTAGGGGAGATGGCAGCGACATTGGAGCCCAACTGGTCAATCTGGAGGGCTGGAGGAGCAGGCAAGGTGTCGTCATCAATCTGGAGAGCTTGAGGAGCAGGCAGGGCGTCGCCAGCGGCAGGAGTCTCCACAGCAGGTGCCAAGGCTGGAGCAGCTGGAGCCGTGGCGCTCGGAGGGATCGGCAGCTACGGAGGAGACCTCAACCTCAGTAGGAGTGGGAGCAACGAGGGCGGCCAAAGAGGACCCTTCAGAGCTGTCCGACACCGGGGAGACCCGAAGGTCTTCGGCAAGGTTAAGCTCAATAATATCCATCTCATTGAGCTCATCGGCAAAGCCCTCAAGAGCCGCTGTCATGTCCTCCTTCTCAGCATCGAGGTCGGGCTCGGTCCCCTTGGCCTTGCTCTCTTTGATCTTGTCAATAAAATCAGCTCGGGCCTTGGCTTGAGATTGCAAGAGGGCGTTCTCCTGCACAAGCTTCGCGTCCTCCAGAGCTCGCTCAACCCTCATAAAGCAAGCCTTGTACTTAGCAGCGACTTCCTTCCTAGCCTTCTTGGAAGCCCTCCGAGCTGCCCTTTCGATTTGAGCCTTGAGGCGGGAGATTGTTTCCTCATGAGCTTTGGCAGCACAGTTGTGGCGCCACAACAGGTCGGAGAACTTCTTCTCCGCTGCTTCCAGCTTGGCGTTCGTCCTCTCCTCCTCCCTTTGAGCTTCGCTGCGAGCCTCCTGGAGCTCGTTGAAGATCTCGTCAGCGTTAGTCTTGGCTTCAGCCAAACGGGTTTCCATCTCCTCCATCCTCTTCTGGGCATGCTCCTCAGATGCCTTGAGCTTCTCCAGGGCTTGGGACCAGGATGCCTCAAGAGCTTCATTCTTGACCTCGACCTCGACAACCTTCTGGGCCATATCTTTCAGCTCAAATTCCCTCTCGGTGGCCAGCTTGATGGCCTTGGTACGCATACCCTTCTCGATGTCAAGCGCAGTGCGGTCCTGGTACCACAGCGACTTCATGCGGGCCAGTTCCACTTCGTATTCCAGTCGGAGGCAGTTCAAGAAGCCCGTTCCCTGGAAATGAGAGAGTGTAAGTTAAGAGGAAGAAATCCAACATAAGGGAATAAGAGACCAAGGAGGTTACCTCCGTGTAGCGGGCACAAAACTCCTAGTAGGAGTCCGACTGCAGCTGGAATTTCCTTGGAGGGGCCAGACTGTCAGGGAATTGGACCCCTTCACAGAACCTCACAGTAGCTTCTCTTCCGTGTCCAAGGGAAGAGGGCTCAGGGAGGTCGAACCTCAAAGCTAGGCTAGCCTCCGGAGGCTGGGAAGAGAGGGTCGCGGGCTCCGAGCTCGCGGGAAGCCCTTTGTCTTTTGGCTTCCTAGGTTCTCACCTCGGCGGGTCAGAAGACCTCCTCTCTTCCGACCTCCAGCGGTCGGAAGAACTTCTTTCGCCCGATCTGCTCAGGCCAGAAGATCTCCCCTCCTCGGTGCGCTGCCTCTTTGAGGATCCTATAGAAGGGGAAGGGGAGCGTCTTGGAAGGAGGATCGCGAGCTCGCAGATCCATTTTGCCTGAGTTCCTAGAGGGCCTCGTAGTACTCTCCTTCTCCTTCCTCTTCCTGGCAGCTTCACTAACCACAGCAAGAGAAGCCTCGCGGCTTGAGGGCTGAGCAGGAGCAGGAGCCTTTTCCGGAGGAGGGGGCATCAAGCCAGAAGAAGCAACAGAGCCTACGTTCCCAGGGGCCTTCCTGGAGATGGGAGTCCGTTCCCTGCTCTCAGAAGGGCCAGGGACCTGAGTGTCAAGGCAGCCCTCCTTTAAAAGCTGCTCCTTCTCGGCCCCGAGCCGGTCTTCTTCCTCCTTCCTGGACTTCTCATCAGCAACAGCCTTTTCATCAGCTGCTTTTTGGTCAGCAGCAACCTTTTTGTCAGCTGCTATTTTATTAGCAGCGGCTCTCTCCTCCTCAGCTTTTGTGGCAGCAACCTTTTCTTTTTCAGCCTTCTTGCGGCGAGCCTCAGCAGCTCGCCGCTCTAGGTTTGGAAGGACCACGGTAGGACGCACCATCTCAGAATGGGGTAGCTGGATTCGAGGAGGAGAAGGTGGTGAAGGCTTGTCTGCCCTTGCTGCAACAACCCTGGCGACGGCTCTGGCAATGCGGTCAGAAGTGAAGAAGGCCCAGGTCCTGTTGGGAGCTTGCTTCAGAGACGCTACTACCTCATTAAGATCTACTGGGAGAGAAGGCTTCTTGCGCACAGGAGCAACTGCAAGATAAGAAGAAGAAACCAGTTAGGAAGGATGAAGATAGGTAAACGTGGGCAGAAGGCGACCCAAAATAGGTCGGCTACAAGGATCCAGATTCCACATCCGGTGGGTGGAACCGATAAATTGCTTTGGTAGTGAGTTGACATCATCTAGGACGTAGAAATACGCCTGCTCCCAGAGGTCGTTTTTGCTCTCGGGGAACGTAACTAGCTGCGGACGGCAAGAAACGTAGTAAGGCCCCGATTTAGCAGAGGCCTTGAAATTGGTGAGGAGCTCCAGCAGCTGAACTCCTAGCTCCACGTCTCTCTCAGCAGCAATTACCATTAGGTCGAGAATCGTTGTGACAGTCCCCGCTGTTAGCTGAGAGAAGGCAACGGTCCGACGCCGGCAGTACAAGATGAAGAGCTCCGGCAGGGGGAAGAAGAGGTGGCTCTTGAGGAAATAGGACTCGTAAAGGCAGAAAAAGCTTTCAGGAGGAGTCCAGGGTCTCTCCGCAGGAGTTGGGAGTTGAATGAACACCGATTCGGGGATCCCACACTTCTCTCTCAAAGAACTAATCGACTTAGGTGTGCTGGTGGTCGGCGCAGTCGCCTCAGTCTCACCTTCCCCCTCTACATTCAAAAGAGTGAAAGGGGAGAATTCCTCCTTCTCCTCAGAGTCTGGGCGGTATATGGGGAGATCGACCGGAGGAGAATGAGGAGAGGGTCTCTCAGCGGAAGACCCTTGAGTGTCTCTGACCACATGCGACGAAGACATGGGGCCCTGGTCAGAGGTTGAGGCGGCTGCGGAGGCAGACATGCGCTTCGAGGGTTTCTTACGAACTAAAGGCGATCTTCGCTGCCCTTACTCCCTTAGCCCTCTTGAAGTTCTCCACCGCCTTTGATGCCGATCCTGCCATATTCTTTCCATCAGAAAAAAATATTTAGACAACAGAAGAGAAGGATAAAAGCAAACCAGGAAAAAGGCAGAAGGCAGAAGCGAACCCCAAACACTGCTTTCTGCTAGAGCCTCTGGACTTAATGTGAAGGTGATGCTCCATGCCTCAAGTGGAAGTTTGAGTACGTGTTCTACCTTCTTCTTCCCTCTCTCGGCTTTGTCTCTTGAAGCCTCTGCAAAGAAAAAACAAAATAATAAGGCAATGGTCAGGGTCAAGACTAAGAGGAAAACCAAAAGAAGCGACTTATCCTAGACCTACCAGTGGGAATCCACAAAGTAGGGAACCTTGGTTCTCCACCCACATTCAGGAAAACAAATCGTTGGACCCAGGATTTGTAGAAGGCAACACCTTTCTTTTCTCCCATCTCCAGCTATTTGACAATTGGAACACTTGCCCTAGTATGAAAGTAATACCTTCCTTCACCAGGGGCAAAGAGGAAAAATAATAGGCATACAACAGCTCGTCAACGCCCACGTCAAAGCAATGGAAATCGTTCAGCACTTGGATTGCAGTCAGTATTCCCCAGCAAGGGAGATTCAGCTGCGAGGGATATATCCCAAAGTGGTTAGCCACAGTGACCACAAGGGCAGGGTGATTCGCCTTCATCCCCGTCTCTAGATAGTCCTCATACATGGTTATCTCATCACAAAGTCAGGAAGAAGCATACTCATCATCCCTCACAACCCTGAGGATCATGTCCTCTAGCAGAGAATACTGCTGCCTCAGGTCCCCAAGTTCGTCTCCCCCAATTGTAGAGAAGGGACAAATCTTGAGTATAGGAGGAGCTGACGGGGATCGGTGCATGCTCTAGATTATGCAGGCTTCCCGAAAATTCGTAGGACTCAGAGGAAGGCTCTTCCCTCAATAAATGCCTCCTACGAACCCTAGCTCCTACAAAGAAAGAAGCTACGGGAGAGAAATCTTCTGTTGGACTCCCCATTTACCTGATACGCGTCTAGGTCTCAGATCGTGTTGTTCAAAAGGTTAGGCTCTTAGGAATCTACAAAATCCTAGAACCTTAATAGAAGACGCGAAATCCTAGGCTAAAAATCAAAAAGAGAAAAGAAATCAGAGCATGCATGAATTCGAAAGATGAAAGGAGCTGGATGCGCGAGAACAATTTTCTAAAAGAGAACTAGAGAAGAAGAGCATCACAAAGGGGAAGTTAGAGAAAATGGAGAAAAATGAAGATGGAGAAAAAGAAGATGAACGAAAAAGATTAAGTATCAAGAAGTAAGAGAAAAAAAAGGAAAGAGGATCACGCGTCATGATTAGGCGCGGATCTCGGAGAATCTCTTTCCTTTCGAAATCTTTCATATGTCATCCAAATCATCCAACGACTACGATCACCTATCCATTGATGGAGCGAATATCGCAAGTGTCCCGGAGAATCCTCGATACAAAACCCAGACGAAGAGGGCATCAAGCCAGAAGCCAAAAATCTGGATAAAGCTCCACGAACCCAAGGGTGGAGGAAGCAAAGTCACAATGTCTTGCCAAGGGCATCTTCGGATGAAACTTGGGTAATAAGGAGCAAATTGTTGGGAGTATTTTGGACCGTGGAAAATCCTTGGGTCCGGAAGCAATACGACATGCCTTAAGCCAAAAGCAGGAGAATGCCGATAAAAGCATGAAGCCGGGAGTATGCCTCTGGGTAGGAAGCCGGACGACTATTCCACCCAGGAAAAGGAAATACTAAGGAAAAGGAAATATGCCTAAATATTTAAGGATATACACGGTTTTCCTAACTCTAAAGGGATAATCATCACCGACATACTATAAATACTAGACCTAGGGGTTCAAATAATGTATTCACAAAAAACCCTAGTGACTAGACATTAGTTTAAGAGAACACGATCTTTATAAGGGTTTATACACCCAACATCGCATTGTCAATACAAACGTCTTTCTCTATTTCTATTACTGTGGTTATTATCTCTTGCTTTCGTAGTGCTTCCAAAGAACATCCCCAAAAACATCCATAATAGTTAGTGTTAGCCAAAGTTGAAGAATCATTCTTGGCTCAGAAACAACATATGCGATGGATTCAGGATGGAGGTACCAACTCTGCTTATTTTTACAGAGTGCTGATGACAAGAGAGAACCTCAATCACATCCATTTTCTCTTAGATGATCATGAAAACATTGTCGACTCAAAAAGGGATAAAGGAGCTGATACTGAATCATTTTGAAGGATTATTAGGAGGAACTTTAATATCTCCCTCTACCTCTACAAATCAGATTGAAGACCTGGTCTCCTTCCACTGCTCTGAGGATGTTAAAAATCAGCTATTTGCGCCTTTCTCTCCCATGAAGATACAAAAGGTTTTCTTCAACTTGCGGAAGATTAAATCGCCGAGGCCAGATGGTTATCCAACAGAGTTCTTCAAAGAAAATTAGGGAATTGTTGGTTATGATGCTACTAAAGCGATCTTAGAGTTCTTTGTTTTAGGGAAGCTGCTTCAACATAGAATAACACAACTTTGACACTAGTCCAAAGAAGACGAAAAAATCAAATGTTATAAAGTTCCGACCAATTGCATGGTGCAACACCCTTTATAAAGTGTGCTTTAAATTTTTAGCAATTATGCTAAAAGGGATGCTGCCAAGCACAATCTCAAGTTGTCAATCGGCGTTTATTACCGGGAGATTACTTGCAGAAAATTTTCTACTTGCAATGGAATTGGTCAAAGATTATAATTGGAAGAAAATATCTAAAAGATGCATGTTAAAGGTTGATCTCAAAAGGGCCTTTGACTCTGTCAATTGGGATTTTGTATTGAACACGTTACAGGCTCTAAAGTTCCCACCCTGCTTCATAAATATGATCAGCCAATGCATTCAAACTACAAGATTCTCAGCTGTTGTTAACGGTGAGCTGACTGGTTATTTTTAAGGCACAAGAGGCTTTAGATAAGGAGATCCCATCTCACCATACTTCTTTGTGTTTGTGCTCGAGGCCTTCTCCCAAATGCTATTCAGAAAATACTCAGCAGGGGAGACTGGCTACCATCCAAATGTGATGAACTCACATGTATAACATCTAGCATTCCCTGATGAGTTAATGATTTTTTATGGTGAACAAACATCTATGGAACAAATTTCCTTGGTCCTAGACACTTTTTCCTTCTGGTCGGGACTGCGAATGAATAGGTAAAAAACAGAGCTTTTTGCGGCTGTATCGAACCAACAAGAAACCACCAACCTTACAGGACTTGGTTTCTCATAAGGTTCTTTACGTGTCCGATACTTAGGCTTGCCATTGATGCACTAGAAGCTTAGGATTTTTGATTATAGGCCTCTCCTGGATAAAGTTGTAAATAGATTCTCTACGTGGTCCACAAAAGCATTATCATTTCCCGGAAGGAAGGAATTGATCTCATCAGTTATATATGGATACCTAAATTTATGGATGACAACCATAACAATTCTAAAAGGATGCTTAAAAAAGGTAGAAAGTCTTCGTACACAGTTTTTATGGACGGTGAAGATTGGAGTGAAAACAAATACAAAAGTTTCTTGGTATGTCGTATGTCTACCTAAAGATGAAGGGGGCATGGGTCTCAGAAACTTCTCTCTTTGGAACAAGACACTATCATTAAGGCTAATATGGATGTTGTTCGCAAATGACTGTTCTTTATGGGCAACTTGGATAAGAGGAAATAGAACGAGAGATGAGGTTTTTTGGGATCAAGATGAGCAAAAACAATCTTCCTGGACGTGGAAACATTTACTGCAACTGCGTCCTATTTCAAGAATGTTCATAAGGTGGAATTTGGGCAACAACAAGAGAGTAAAATTTTGGTTTGATTATTGGTATGATCTTGGCCGGTTAAACTTGTTATTCGAAGCGCATCATCAGAGATAAAACGGAATATCGAAGAATGCAACAGTTGCTGAGGTTATTTCTCTAGAATTTAACGTGATAAGGAACTTTAACACAAAACCAAATACTCTTTATTGATTTAAGGAAAACTCACTCAAAAACCTTCAACACAAACTAAGCTCTCTCAAACCTAAATCACTAGCTCGATTCATATATATAAGAAACCAAAACCTATTCCTACTAGGAAACTCTTAAATCTTTTTAGATAACTCCTAAAGATATATTATCCTATTATAATCGGTTTGTTTCTTCTTTAAACCATATATCGGTTTATTTTGGTTTGAGCTTCACTCTCTTGCTCTTCAAGAAACAATCTTTGTCTTCAAGCTTAAGTCAACATTCTCCTTCCTAAGCTTGACATCTTCTTCCTTCAAGTCCTTTATCCCAACGAGATCTCTCATCTCCTTAAATTTGATTCTCCCAAGCCCCTTAGTCAACATGTCAGCTCATTGCTCCTTTCCAGGAATGTGTTCTACTTCTATTCTTCCATTCTCAACACTTTCTCTTATAAAGTGAAACCTTGTGTGTATGTGTTTGCTTCAGCCATGAAACACTGGATTTTTAGTAAAGGCAATCGCAAATTTATTTTCTATTCGGATCACAACTCTTTCATTCGGAGATTCAGTAACTTCACTCAACAAATCTTGAAGCCAAATAGCTTGTCTTGCAGCTTCTGTTCCTGCCATAAACTCTGCTTCGCATGATGATAGAGCAACTGTTTCTTGCTTTTGAGAGCACCAACTAATTGAACTTTCTCCTAGATAAAAGATGTGTCCAGTTGTGCTTTTACCATCATCCGGGTCTATAGTATGACTACTGTCACTACACCCAATTAACTTAGTAACAATCGACATAGACTTTTTAAAGAACAAACCGAGTGTAGTGGTGCCTTTTAGATATCGAAGACATTGTTTCATAGCAGCTCCATGCGATTCTTTCGGATCCTGCATGTAACTGCTAAGCACACCCACATAATATGATAAGTCTGGTCATGTATGAAGCAAATAGCATAAACATCCAATAATACGCCTGTATTTCGTCGCGTCAATGCTCCTTTCATTCGCGGCTTTCGAAAGCTTCAAGCTCATCTCCATGGGCGTGTATGTTAGGTTACAACTTTGCATCCCCGATTCTTCTAGTATCTTTTTCGCATACCTCCTTTGACTAAGTGTGATCCCTTTTTCACTATGGCCAACTTCAATGCCAAGGTAATAGGTTAGTCTTCCAAGATCACTGATTTCAAACTTGGTTTCCATCTCCCTCTTAAACTCATTTATGACCTTTATGTTTGTTCCTGCAACAAACAAATCATCAACATACACAGCTACTAGAAGCACATCTTCATCCACTCTCTTTCGATAAACAGAAGGTTCCTTTGAACACCTTTCAAACTCAAATTCTCTAAGTATCTGATTAGTTTATCGTTCCAAGCTCTTGGAGCTTGCCTTAGACCATACAAGACCTTATTCAGCTTATAGACCTTGTTCTCACTTCCTTTGACTTCAAAACCCTCCGGTTGAGTCACAAACACCGTTTCCTTGAAGTCACCATGAAGAAATGTTGTTTTCACGTCTAAGTGGTGAATTTCCCAACCACTTGATGCTGCAAGATTAACCAAGAGACGTATTGTTTCAATCCGTGCCACTGGAGCAAACACTTCTTCAAAATCAATTCCATATCTCTGCACATATCCTTTTGCGACTAACTGTGCCTTGTATTTGTTTATGCTCCCATCCGAGTTCCTTTTTATCTTAAAATTCCATTTCAATCCTATCGATTTCACACCATATGGCAAATTAGTGAGACTCCATGTTGAATTTTTCTCGATGGACATGATTTCATCTTCTGCTGCAAGTGTCGATTGTCTCGATCCTTTTGCTTCATAGATGTCTCTCGGTTCATCATCAAGGCTCATCAACAGCCTTACACCCTCTTCGTCAACGAGTAAGACATAGTCATCAAAATGTTTTGGCTTTGTTTTGATTCTCGGAGACTTCCTTGTCTCGGGCTGGCTTTCATGACTATGTTCTTCGTCCATGCTCTGTTCTTCTTCATCGTCAAGTTTTGTGTCATTATCATCGTAAGTTCATGTTTGTTTAGGTTCTACGAGACTCCCAGCACCTTCGCCTCTCTCCTCTGTTCTCGGAACATAACCGTGCTTTGTTTCTCTGTTTTGAGAAACTCCATTATTGTTCGCAACTGAGTTTTCATGGCGATCAATTCCTTGTATGCCATGGTTTCCATAACCTTCAAAGATGATCACAAAATCTCCGGTTTCAGCTTTTTCCAGTCCATGAAGCCAGCTCCAGCCACGAGTCTCGTCGAATATCACATCACGGTTAACTACTATCTTTTGTGTTTGTGGATCAAGCATTCTGTATGCTTTGTATCCTGGTTCAGTCCCAAAATGTACCAGCTTTCGAGCCCTATCATCAAGCTTCCGTAAGAGTCTCGTGTCCACTTTTCCAAAACCGATGCAGCCAAAGACTCGTATGTGACTCAGGTTCGGTCTCCTTCCTTTGTAGAGTTCATAAGGAGTTTTATCCTTCAATGATCTTGTAGCAATTCTATTAAGGAGGTAAGTTGAGTGCCTAATTGCTTCTCTCCAAAGGTAATTTGGCACGTTCATATGTTTTAACATACTCCGAGTCATCTCCATTAACGTTCTATTTCTCCTTTCAACCACTCCATTTTGTTGTGGAGTATAGGGAGTTGTAAGCTGTCGATTTATTCCAGATTCTTCACAAAAAGAATTGAATTCTTGTGATACAAACTCCCCACCTCTATCTGTTCTAAATGTTTTGATCTTCTCGCCAGATTCTTGCTCTACTAACGCCTTGAACCTCTTAAACTTTCCGAAAGCTTCTCCATTTTCTTTCAAGAGTATTGACCACATATATCTAGAGTGGTCATCTATGAGAACAAAGATGTACCAATTTCCTGCCTTTGTGCTCGGTGTAATGGGCCCGCAAAGATCTCCGTGAATGAGTTCAAGTGTTTTAGTGGCTCGGTATTGACTTGCTTTTGGGAACACTTTTCGTACTTGCTTTCCACGAAGACACGAATCACATACTTTCTTATCGCCTTCAACAAGTGGTAGTTCTTCCACTAGCTTTCGGTGTGCCATTGATCTGATAGTTTCAATATTTACGTGCCCCAATCGTGTGTGCCAGTCTCTGGTAGTGTTTAGGATCGGTGATAACACACAGCATGTGTCTTTTCTTCCCAATGTCTCCTTGTACAATCTGTTTTGAGACCTGGTGGTTTCGACTACCAACTTCCCTTTTTCGTCATGCATTGTCAAAGTGTTTCCTTGCATCCTTATGTCACATCCCGATTTTGTGGCTTGTCCCAAGCTTATGATGTTGCTTCTTAACTCCGGAATAAAATAGACATCCACTACCTTCCTTATTTCTCCGTTTTGATCGATGATCTCAATTGTTCCATTACCTTTGATATCGATTTTGGAGTAATCTTCGAAGCATACTTTCCTAGTGATATTGTAATCTAGTGTTTTGAAGTACCGACGATCTCCTGTCATATGGTTACTGGCACCATTGTCAAGGTACCAGATGTGATCTTCTGCAGAATTTGTACCATACTTACTCGGTATCACCTTCTTCTCATTTAGATACACTATCTCATGTATCATGAGTTCGTCTACATTTACGGTGTCTTTGGATCATTCTCTTGAGTCTCTTTTAGCTTTAACAAACGGTCCAAACACTTAGAAGCATAGTGCCCGGACTTCTCACACCGGAAACATTCAATCTCTGAGAGATCTTTAGCTCTCCCGCGGCCTCTTCCCCCAAGATCTTCCTCCTCTTCCTCGGCCTCTGAAACCGCCTCTATAACCTCCATTATAGTTCTGGTTTGGTTGCATCATTGTCGTAGGTTGAGATTGGGATTCCATGTTTGTGTACATAAGCTTGGTTTGATCATCAGAAGCTTCTTCATCTTCTGCAATTCGTTCTTCATAAGCTTTTAGACGTCCCACTATGTCTTCAAATCTTGTCTTGTTGAGATCGAGTATTTGTTCGAGAGATGCAATCATGTGTATATACTTCTTCCGCGGCAAACACTTCAGAAATTTCTTAACGACTTTAGATTCTTCCATGTCCTCTCATAGTGTCGATGACTTTGAGGTAATTTTTGTTAACCTTCCAACGAATTCTTCAAATTTCTCAGTATCTCTCATCTTGAGACGATCAAATTCAGCCATAAGTGTTTGTAGGCGTGCTTCCTTGACTTGCTCATCACCTACGTTTCTGGTTTTTATAGCTTCCCAGATTTTCGTGGCCGAGCTAAGTTCTCCTACTTGAAGTACGAGGCTCTCTGGAATTGACTGAAGTAACAGCGCAATCGCCATGTCGTTCTCGTCTCCTTCTTCCAGCTCTGTTTTGATCACGCTCCATACCTTATTCACCCAGAGAAGACTCTTCATACGTATCGCATACAGTGTAGTTATTGTTGTTCAGCATCGGGCATGTGATAGATGATGTGCCTCCTTCCATGGGTTTTGAAGAAGACGCAGACATAGATGTTGACGACGCGCTCGTCCCTGTGTGTGGTGTAATATCTTCCATCTCTTATCTCTTTCACGCTTGCACAAGGATAGCGATGATCTCTCTGTTTTCTTCGTGAATCGATTCTCAGTAGAGAATATAAAACAGAGGTTCTGTTTCAATATCACGGTTTTGAAAAATAGAGGTTTTGTGTTCGTTGGCTCCTTGATCAACAACTCCAATTCTCTAGAAAATCGCTCTGATACCAATTTTAGAGTTTATCGAGACAAGGAACTTCAACACAAAACCAAATACTCTTTATTGATTTAAGAAAAACTCACTCAAAAACCTTAAACACAAACTAAGCTCTCTCAAACCTAAATCACTAGCTCGATTCATATATATATAAGAAACCAAAACTTATTCCTACTAGGAAACTCTTAAATCTTTTTAGATAACTCCTAAAGAGATACTATCCTATGACAATCGGTTTGTTTCTTCTTTAAACCATATCACGGTTTATTTTGGTTTGAGCTTCACTTGCTTGCTCTTCAAGCAACAATCTTTGTCTTCTAGCTTAAGTCAACAATTTCATACTCGGGTTGGACTTTTGGCAGTGCACGATCTGACCAGGCAGAGAAGCTTCATGTGTTCCTCACCACTATTCAACTACCTCTAACAGAACAAGTAGAAGATTTTGTCCATTGGTTAGTTAATGACCAGCTGCTGGATTATTTTCCAACAAGGAAAACGTGGGAAATGATAAGAAGCATAGGTGAAAAGCAAACATGGACAAAAAAAACGTTTGGTTCAAGGGCTCAATCCCAAAGCACTCCTTTCACATGTGGGTGACACACCTGGACCGCCTACTCTCCGATGGGGAATGACTTCATCTAATCTCTTTTGTCTTTGCGGAACGCTTGAGGAAACCAGAGATCACACCTTCCTCAGATGCGAGGTGAGCGAAGACCTTTCGGGACTTGGAACAAAGAACTGACAGGTACAAGCTTCATCTTCCATACGTGGAACTTCCTAATGCTTTGGATGCAAGACAATGCCACTCTCTCCCCCACTATCCTTCGTCCGTTACATGTACAATATCTGGAGAGAGGGGAATATGAGGCTTCACGAGAATACATCTTCTACTACAAAGACACTTTTCAGGATGGTGGATAAATGGCTGCGAGAGGTCATCCTTGCAAAAAGAAAGAAGAAGAATCTCGGAACTCTGATGCAAGTCTAGAGACATAATGAGTAGATGCACCCTCCTAAGGGCATGTTCAATGGTAAGAATAAGAACCCCTTTGTCTATTATTTTTTATTATTTTTTGGGGTTCTTAGCAATTTTTGTCTATTATTGCAAGAACCCCAAATGGGGTTCTTAAATATATTTTTTTATTATTATTTAAACAAAATCCGAAATATTTTCGAGTATTTTTAGTATATTTTTGGGTATTTTCGAGTATTTTTAGGTATATTTTCGGGNTTTCGAGTATTTTTAGGTATATTTTCGGGTATTTTGGCTTCGGATCGGGATATTTTAAACAGATCCGAAACGGATCCGAAAGTCAAAAAATCGTAAAAATATCCGTATCATATCCAAAAACTGAAAAACAAAAAAA
>OVAN01008968.1:215-17520 GCA_900406275.1 Anastatica hierochuntica | reverse complement strand
ATATATATATATATATATATAGAGAGAGAGAGAGAGACTGACGGAGAAGAGGGAAGGAGAAGTGCGACGAAAAGGGTGGAAGAGATTCAAAGTTGGAATGGGGAAATGAGTACGAAAACACCGGCGACGACTGTCTTCTGAAACTAATTAAGATTTTGCAATGGTTGAAGTTGCTTCATTTGGTGCATTGATTTAGCAACAAAGTCAAAGATGGATGAAGATGTCGCATATCATTTTCTAGAACTCATATTTGAAAGAATAAAAGACTAAACTATGGTCAATGTATCTTCTCATCATGAGTACACTTCTGACCGAAGTTTTGTAAATCTAAATGTTTCGAAATCTGAAGGAAGAAGACCAATTATTGGAAACACAATGAAAGTTAATCTATTTTTCTTGAATTCATTGTACAAATTACGTATAATTATATACACAATAATGTTGAGCTGTTACACTTTACAAGAAATCTAAAACTGAATAAGTCATACGATCCTATAATAAAGAAACAGAATGTTGACACATTCTATCACCCTCCCTTAGTATAATTGTTTGGTGAGCGAACGAATAGGATGTCTCTGAACTCATTAAACAGTGATAATGGTAGAACCTTTATGAATATATCCGTGAATTGAGAGGAGGAAGGAACATGAAGCACACGAACTTGACCCATTGCAACCTTTTCATGAGACAGACTTCATTCTTTGGTGTTTAACCGAGTTATTTGACAAGTATATTGCACTTACGCTGTCACAATATACAAAAGTTGCTTCGGTAATCAGACATTTGAGCTCAAGCAATAGGTTACGTACCAGCAAGTTTCTGCGATGACGTTTGCGACTCCTTTGTACTCGGCTTTAGTGCTTGAGCGCAAGACCATTTGCTGGCGTTTTGAATACTAAGATATTAGATTATCACCAAGGTAAATACAATAACCTAATGTCGATCATCGAGTATGGGGATATCCCACCCAATCCGCATCTGTATAGGTCGTTAAGGTTCGTGTTGTTGACTTGTAAAGTTGTAAACCATGATCCAGCGTTCCTTGGACATAGCGGAGAACACATTTTAAGGCATTAAGATGTGGGACTCTTTGATCATGCATGAACAAGCGAAATGGTTCGACGACATACTGAATAGCTGGACGAGTTAAAGTAAGATATTGTAGAGCCTCAACAAGACTTTAGTAGGCTGTAGGATCATCGACCTTGTCACCACGATCCAATGAAAGTTTTGATTTTAAGTAAACTGGTGTGGAGACAGGTCTGCAGTCTTGCATATGAGCTCGAGAGATAATATCTTAGGCGTAAGCTGATTGGCTAAGCATCATCCCCTGCGCGTTATAGTCATCCCCTAAGAAATATCTTAGTTTGCCTTCATCAGACATTTTAAACTGACTCTTCAACAGCGAGATCAAGGTTTCGCGGAGTTTCGGAGATGAAGCAGTGAGGAGACTATCATCTATGATAGAATGTGTTAACATTCTGTTCCTTTATTATAGGATCATATGACTTATTCAGTTTTAGATTCCATGTAGAGTGTAACAACTCAACAATATTGTGTGTATATTCATATGTAATCTGTACAATGAATTCAAGGGAAATAGATTCACTTTCAAGGAGTTGTAGTTCCGTCAATGTGACGGCAACATCGAATGTAAGACAATCAGTATAGAAAAGCTCTCGCCAAGCATCGTAGTTATTTTCGTCAAAGTAAAGGAGGATAGGATATGATATATGATGTTAGTGACTCCATAAGCCCTTTCAACATTGTTTGATATAACATCCATATAAACAGATGGGAGAAATGGAGAGAGAGAGAGAGAGATAAGAAGAGAAACGAAAGAAAATAGAGAGAAGAGGGATCAAGAACACCTTAGCTCTGATATCATGAAAGTCAATTCATTTCCCTTGAATTCATTGTACATATTACATATGAAGAAATACACAATATTTTTGAGCTGTTACACTTTACAAGGAATCTAAAACTGAATAAGCCATACGATCATATAATAAAGGAACATAATGTTGACAATTCTATCACACAATAACAAAGATCCAAATCAAATTGTTGTTACGTCCAAGTGGAGGAGGGCGATATCTTGAACTGAGTGATTATCTTCAGAGAGCACAATTCAAAGTTTTCATTTTTATCTTTTCTTATGCAAATAACATTACTCTGGAACATGGGAAAAAGTTGAATTTATAAACCGAATCGGTAATTGGATCGAATAATCCAGTTCGGTTCGGATACGGTTCCTGTTGAAAACCCGAATGAATCCCAATTCATGTTACTTCGGTCTTGGGTTTAGTTCATGTGAGATCCGAAAATCTGAACCAATATCTAAACAAACCGAACTTTGACCATAGTGATCTATGGTTTCTCCATCGCTAGTGACTTTTTCTTCCTCTTTTAATTCTTCCTCTTCTTCTTCTCTTCTTCTTCTTTTGATTCTTCTTCTCCTTCAGATTCTACTCGTGATTCTTCTTCTTCTGTCATTTCTTCTTTTACGTCATACTCTTCTTGTTTTCTTATTCTTCCTCTCTTCTTTGTTTTCTTGCTTTTTTTTGCAAAATTGATTTTTTTCTATTTTTTCGTTATAGAAACTTGATTTGTTTTAGGTTTTTTTGTTATTTCGAGTATTTTGGATGAAGTTATTCGAAAAACCCAAATTCGAAACTGAGTCTGAAACTGAACCGAATCTAATAGGATCCGTACCGATCTCAATCCGAAATTCAAAATACCTGAATTGATTCTATAGTCATGAACTCAAAAATTTGAATTGATCAGTTTCGGGCTACCCGATTGTCAGCCCTAATTGCTAGTTTGATATTAAATTTGAAAATTAAGAAAGTAAAAAAATCTTCAAAACCGATAAGAACTGAATAACATAGCGAAATTTAACCCAGAAAAAGATATCTAATTCAAACCAACCACGAGTTTCTGTATTGGATCTAGTATTTACGAAATTTGGTTATTTTTGCATTTAATAGGATTTAAGTGAATGTGGATGATAAATAATTTACTTAGCTTTTGTAAAACTAAAAGTACTGTGATTTGTTGTGATTTCATAGCATTTTTATGATATGATAACAAATCTTTCTTATTATTGGTACGTTATTCTACATAGTGTAGTTAAGGTATTGTTTCTATGATTTTAATGAATTTAGATTTCTAAACCAAATCATGTGCTAGTGGATCAATGATTTTAAAATCCATACTTAAATCATGTGTTATTAGTTCTATGATTTTGAAATCATAATTAAAATTAAAATTAGTAGTTAGAATTTGTATAAGGATTTTAGTGGGTTTATAATTGTTTTGAAGAAAAATTACAAAGGCTCAAATACTAGTGTTCTAGTATGTATTTTAAAAATTTGATCAGGTTAAACATTAGAAAAATATAACACATGCAATAACTTATGAATTCAGAATACATATGTCTACTCATTTTGATATTTGCGGAAGAGATAAATAATTTTTTTTATTAATTATATAAATTAATTAGGTAAAATCAAATAATAATAGTTTGATCCAAAAAATAATCCGATAATAAGAAAATGTGTTATCCGGTGATGTTCTGTTTAATCCAACCATAACGCTCATCAATAATTATGCTAATCAATACATTTTTCATGCTTTAGCAAGAAGTAATAATCGATTACTTGTTCCAGAAGGTACCAAGTTTTTTAAAGAAGTTCAGTTTGATTATTATTTTTATTTAAGGAAAAATTTTATTTTCTCGACTGTGGATTTGCAAATCGTCCAAATTTTTTAGCTCCTTATCGTGGCGTTCAATATCATCACCATGCATATTTAAGAAACGTTATTAAGAAGATTTTTTGGTACTCTTAAGTCTCGATTTCTTATTTTTAAGTGCACACCTCCTTTTTCGTATAAAACACAAACATAAATTATCGTTGCATGTGTTGGTTTACACAATTTTCTACAAAAGTTTTGTCAACTGATTTTTTTTCGAACAAAAAAAGTTTATGAAGAAGAAGGAAGAGAAAAACATTTTGAGGAAGTTAATAAAGATGATGAAGAAGTTTTTGCCACTTAAGATCAACAAAGAGAGCATAAAAACCAATTAAAAACAACCATTGCAGCAGATATGTGAAGATATGTTATAGAATATTAGCTAAAGAAAAAACTGAAACAAACATTTTATAATAAGATTAATAGTTATTTATTTAAGTTCGAAATCCATTTTTCTTGTAAAAAATCCACTAGTTTAAATTTATGAATCCACTTGTTTAGATTATGAAATCCATTCATCTAATTCTGATATCTTTGCATTTACGAAAAAATAAAAATCGAGTAGGATTTTCAAATCCATAAAAATACACAAACCAATAACCTCCACTAAAATGTGTTATCCAATGATGTTACATTTAATCCAACCATAACAATCATCAATAGTTATGCTAATGAATACATCTTTCATACCTAATTGATGGATATGTTTAATTAACAACGTTGTAACAAACATGCTTGTCTAAATTAGAAACTTCTTTGATAGCTTCCCATAAGTTATTCTTCTTCTTTGCTGCCTCTCTTTTTGAGTTTTTTTTCTGTTGTCTTGCTTCTTTTTTCTTATATCAAGTTGAAGAGCTTTTTAGTAATTGTTGTCAAAGAGTTCATTTTCTAAGCAATTTTCTTCAGCACATTTTTTTGAATGGTTGGATCATCTACATTGTTTAAAGAGTTAGTTTTATGCATTTTCCTTAAAGGAAGTTTTTCTAAACTTCTCTTTGAACTGCTATATAGAAAAGATGATTGTGTTTCATAAATTTCTATGTCATTCACGAAGAACTCTTCACCATAGTTTTGTTGCATTTTTTTCAAATCCACATGTTCGAGCATCAATAGTCTCGCCTAATCCAATCACTCCCTTCCCTGTTGCTACATTCTTTTCCAAAATCAGCTTCAAATCATCAAACCTTCAAAGGTTTCATCGTGTAACTTTTTATATTTAAAATATGCCTAAATATAAAAAAGAATTAATATTGTAAAAATATTAGGAAAATAAATTCTTTGTAAAGAAAAATTCACCTTTATATAGTCATTCCACACATCATCTGGAGCTGTAAATTTTTTTGTGATTGAATTCCATTCAAATCCTGAGCTAAAATGGGGGAGCTCAACATCACTTTGATATTTTGCTTTCAAAATCCTCATCCTTTTTGATTAATTGGTGTATTATTTGGTACATTTACATATTTGATTGAGAGCATGTAGTACTCGTCTCTCAACAGTAAATTTGCTGATGACACCATTATCATCACATAGACATGTAATATTTTAATCTAAACTAGGACTATTTCCGCGCTACGCGCGAACTTGTGTTTACAATATTTGGCTTTTTAGTATTGTTTTTTGATTTTCTTGCGGTTTCTCACTAAGTTGGTGGCCGGTATTTGGGTATGTCATATTTGCAGATGAGAGCTATTTTATTTTTTCTAATTGTGTCTCGGTTTTTTTTAGGTTGTGCTCATCGAGTGTTGTGGATTTTTTATTTTGTTTTTTTTTGAAAGAATGTAATGTTGCGAAGTTAACTAATTTGAAACTCCGACTTTGTTGAGTGCTTTGGTCGGTGTGGAGAGTTGTGTGTGTTGGCTTTTTCGAAGGCCAAAGGGATCATAGAATTTGTGAATTGTTTGTGTTTGTGGTGGTAGTTTAGTTATGTGTTCGACTAAAATGGTTTGTTTCTCAGTCTTTTAAATAGGCGCTTAATACGTTTGGATTTTATTTTTGATTCAACTAACACACTGATATTTTAATAATTTATGTTTTTCATTTACGTGTGTGTGTATGTGTATATACATCTTTCTGCTAATTAGATACGCTTTTATTTTTTACAAACTATATATCCATTAGTGAGACTTAAAATTATCATGTGTTACAAATTTTAAAACATAAGCAAATTGAAGTCTAATAAATTAAGCAATATTGGTTACAAAATATTACCTACTTAATCTTCTCTAAAAAAATGTAGTGTGTATGTGTGTGTGTATATATATATATATATATATATATATATAAGTTATGATGATATATTAATACATGAGTGTTTTTTGAAATTTTTAATTATAAAAATAATTTCTGTTTTAGGATGACCTAAACAAAAAATAATATAATATAGGGGTTATACTTTAAAAAACAGCCCTTAAATTAGAAATAACCAAAAGTGTTTCAAAAATTTGTGGGATTATCTGGGATTATCTGGGATTTTAAAATGTGTTTTTAGTGGGATGACCTAATATATCGGTTCTTTCATGTGTTAGTTTGAGATATTTAGGTTAAGTTTTACTCGAGTTTTAGATATATTATACATTCGGTTTAAATAGATTTTGATAGACAACTAAATATATTTATTTTGAATCACAAACGTAGAAAATTTTAATTAATTTTACTGTATTTTTGTTATTTTAGTATATTTTTTAATTTTGTTCCATAAATTTAATATAAATATTAATATTTAATAAGTTTTAGTTTTTTTTTGTTCACCCATTGGAGCGAAAAAATTAATCTGTAAGTTATCGTGAGAGAAGCGTTTTAGACTTCTGCACCAACTCACCCACTTTTGGCAGGTAAAAAAGATAGGAATTTTTGGTGAATTTTTATGTAGCGATAATATTCAAAATTTTAATACTTTAATATTTTGCACTAAAATTTTTTTAATAATTATATTTTGGTATGCTTTAGTTTTTTATGTTTTCGTTTATTTTATACCATATTATTGTTGTGTGGATAATAATACTGAAAACTTACCGTAAAGCGGGTGATATCTTTATATCAACAACAATGAATCTTTTCCTCCTTGCTACGCGCGAATTAAAAGAAAAATGGTGAAGCTATTTTTGAGATTAAAATTTAAACCGTATATTGTGATTCAATATCTTCCACCATTTCTTTACTTGGAATAATTTTAATTTTAGATTAAATTATTAAGTGAAATAACTTACTAAAACTATAACTACCTACTGAAACACATGATTATTATTGTGTGTATATGTGTATATATATATATAAATATTTATTGTTCTTAAAGTGTTATTTTTCATAGTCTCAACTCATGGTCAGACATAATTATGGTGATGTTCGTTTGTTCATCTAGATACTGCATCTGGATGCAGATGTCGGATGATGTTCGTTTCCTACAAATTATAAACATGATTTGGATTAAGTAATTGGACGCAAATCAAAACTCATCAAAAAAGATATAGATATTTTGGATGAGTTTGTTAGTAGAGAGTTTGGATGAGTTTTGTCCATCCAAAAATTGTAAAACCGATAAAATCGTAAGAAAATTGTCAAAACCGTAAAATCCGACAAAACCGCAAAAAATCGCAAAAACCGAAAATAAAAAAAAACTGCAAAATTTATAAAAACTGCCAATACCACAAAATTCGTAAAAACAGTCAAAACACAAAATCTGTAAAAAAACCGCAAAAGCCGTATACAAACATCAAGGTCTTTGAGTCTTGTCCTAAAAAGTTGCTCAAAAGGTAGGCCATGTTACTTAATATATAGAGAGATTTCGAAAACTAAATCATGAAGTCACAAAATATTGTATACAATGAAAACAAACATAGAGCATATATGTTAGCTTTGATTTTGTGAAAGAAACATGATCTTCTTTCTTCACCAATGCAAATATAATATCACTCGAAGCTGATAGTTTGGTTAGACTATTGAAACAACTAATTTACCTCTTGTTTCTTTCAATTGCTCTCCAGTTGCCCTACTATTTGATAGGCCTCTCGCTTCCACAAAAATATATAAGGTTGAGAACACCTTGTACTTGCTGTTATGTGCTCTGCAAAGAGGAAACTGGTATTGATTAGAAAAGATTTCAAAGTAGGAAAGGAAGATTTCAAGGCAGGAATCAAGTCTGGCAAAAATATTATTTACCTCATTCACACCTGAGATCCGCATGCTAAACACGGAATGACTCCTCGATGATTGCTCATTCACCTTATATAGATCCAGTGAGTTATATGCCCATGTTGGATCATATTCTATTATGAAAGAAACAAAAGAACCACATTTAGTATTGGCTGGACCGAAAAAAATTCGTAACCCATTAGAATCAAATTCATAACACAACTCATATGGGGCATAAACACAACTAAAATCTAATTCTTCCAAAATAAAAAGCAAACAGAGAGCTCACTGAAGGTATCAGGTTTTTTCTATGTGTAAAATTTTTGGAGATGATTGGAATGCTTACGTGAGCATCGAGTCGAGGAACCAAAGCGAAATCAGGGAAAGAAATGACGACAGAGCTTGTGAGATTCCGTCTTAGCCTCACAGTTAGGCGTACAACACGAGCAATACGTCAGACTTCTTTGGTATATGATCCAATATTGATCAAAGATGCAATCTCTTTAAAATCTATGAGAAAAACGATGAGTGATAAAATCAGAACTGAAAACACGATCTAAGCATTGTGAAATTAAGCGAATCTGAAGACTTAAGAAAAATCGAGATTTTACGGTGAAGCGTGGAGGTAGTAGGAGTGACGATTGATTGAAACGGGGTTTGGTTATCTTTCATCTCCATCTTTTGGGTCATCTTCTCCAAAAATCTCAGTCTTTTTATTCTTCAAAAACATAGATTACAAAAGGTTTGATTTTGCATCTTCTCCGACTCGAAATTTATACGATAACAAATACTATTGGATGAGCTAACTCATGATTTATTCATGAGTTAGAATAGAAACGGAAGAAATTGAATTGAAAGACGAAGTTATGGAGTTAGGGTGATTTAATGGTGGCTCTAACAGTTAGATTAGAAACTGAGGAAGTCGAAACGGAGTTAGTGGGGAAGGGAATCGTAGTGTGATTCCATGTTTGTTGGGCTTTAATGACTAGCGGCCCAAAACAATATGTATGCAGTAATATTCCAATATCGATAGTTTACAATGTCTCAGTTATTCAACATTTAATGGACATAATCTCTAATGGTTTTCACTATGCTGTTATTTTTATGATTAATATTTTGGGGTTTTAGGGGTGTGAAGGGATGACGTGGCAAACTCTAAAGGCATCACAAATAGCTGATGTGTCTAGCTCCATATGTCTCAATTAAATCTTTTTATATAGTTAGATGTAGGTTTATCAAAGTTTTGGTCTCGTGTGGACCCCATTGATTTTGTGAATTTTTTTCACGTTCTTCTGGAAGTTGTTCTTGTTGTGATTGTTCAATTTTTATTTTTTGTTTAAAAAATTTTGGTTTTGTGTTATAAAGTAGAGATTATATATAGATAGATTTTTTAAAGAAAAATAGAAAATGGTACCATTGGAAACGGACAATAAACAACTTTATTTCATGTTACGTTAAACTTCTTTCTTTTTCTTATACACATATTTATGGTGTACAAAATGGGTAGAATTAGAAAATTTTAAAAATGAAAAGTAGAAAATTATCAAAACACACACACACACATATGTCTTGCAGGTGAATTTGATCCAACAATTAGTTTACATTTTTTATGATTAAAATTATCTTCTCCATTTTTTTCCTTTTTTCTAAAGTTGTATAATCTTTGGAATTGTCATGCACATGAAATTTTAAAGTGAAATTTACTTTTTTTTTTAGTGGTGTACAAAATGAAAAAAAAATGAAAAATATAAAAATGGAAAATTATCATAATAGACACATAGACAACGGACACCACTACACCCAATATGCACTCAACTTGAGCTACTTTTACATCTTATACATCTACATTTATTTTTTCCATTTTATTTATTTCTTTTCTAAAATCTAAAAAATTTAAAAGTGACATAATAAAAGAAGTTTAACTTCTTATTAAAAGATAAAAAAATAGCGTCATCAAACTACTACTCGTATGGTGAGTATTCTTTGTACTTTTATCTTTTCAATGGATTCATACGTCGTTCTTTATGCTCTATTGTTAAGTTAAATATTGTTATATTGTGTGCTAAAGGTATATGTATTAAAAATAGATCCAACAAGTTTAGGACAAAGAGGAGGAGAAGAAGAAGAAGAAGAAGAAGAAGAGATCTATATATCGCATGAAGATAATGATTTAGATACAAATACAACTTTATTGATGCTCTTAATTTTACTTCAGATGATTTATTTGAAGAAACACTGATAACTTTATTCATAGATTGAATGTCCCATTCGACTTTTGATTACAAGAATTAGTCAAGACTGTGTAGAAAATGTTTTAAGAACGATCATGTTCATTTTGTACAGTTGTATCGTATGTATCCCAACATATTTTAGAAGTTATGTGTTCGTATCCGAAAAAGATTGGGCTAAAAGATACAAAATATAGTACCCTTGAAGAAATGGTTGCATCGTTCGTCGTAATAGTTGGATACAATTCGAGGTATGGTTATACAAAATATATTTTCAAGAGATCAAAATTTGCTAGAAACCAGAATTTTAATAAAATTTTGCAGGCAATGAACCAAATTTCATCAAGTTTAATGGCTAAACTAATTTTGGATTATCTGAAAAGATTAGAGAAAATAAAAAAATTTATTCATATATTAAGGTACCTTTTTATTTATGTTTTAAATTAAAATTTATATGGAATAATCTTTATAACATATATGTTTAAAGTTGTAAGAACATGAATTGTTAATACGGCACAATCTGATTATTTTTGAACAATGTAATTTAAAAACATGAAATAAAGTACAACTATACCGAAAAAATGGTCGTTGAACAAGATTTTAAGGTGGAAGCAAAGTTGAGAACTCTAGGATCTCTTTCTTTGACTCAAAAATTGTCCCGTAGTGCAACAGTTTGATGACGATTAGAGTCCCAATATACAATTTCTTACGTCTGTCTTCCCACTCATAAGACTAGATGTCGGCAAACCGAGTTTATTTATTATACTTTTAGACTTGAGAAAGGTAAAAAAAAAGAAAAGAAGGGAAAGTGAGAAATTGTTTCTTGTGTTGGTGTATTTTTTTGTTTCCCCACTATCTTTTTATATATGAGGAGAATGAGTTTAGACGTTATAATTTTTGATTCTTTGAACCATAATGTAAGTAATAATTGTCATGAAGAAGAATCACACATCACTCCACCATCTTCACAATGTTAATTGGTAAATTTGGCAGAGTAAGTGAGAGGAAAAATGAGTGGGATAAAAGAGAGGAGAGAGAAAGATAACTCACCGTAACAATTTTACTCCAGAAAAATATAGAGGAAAATTCACTAAAAGACAAAAATATTTACTTCATCCAGCGTAAACATATTTTTTTCTTGATTGGTATACATTGGACGTAACCGAGCGTAAATCAATTATTACCCCAAAAGTATTATGCCAACTTGACTTATCAGTCAAAGCAAAAATCAATCACGTAATTGAATGTCATATATTCAGGGTCGGCCCTGAGCCCAAGCTAGCCAAGCTTGGACTTGCAGCCCCTTTTAAGAACATATATTTAATCGACCCAAAATTGACAATAATGTAAAATTAGGTCTATTGATAAGCGGTTTCACACAAGAAGTCTGAGGTTAGGGTTCGATTCTCACCTAGCGCAGTTCAAATTTTTTAAATTCCACGTATTCATTCCAGCCCAAAAACTAATTTGGGCTTGCGGCCCATGTTGCTCATGGGCCGTTCCTGCATATATTATGTGTTGACCATTTCAAATCCATAACATATATTTAATAATGAATTTATTTTCTTGTGTTTATTAAACACCACAAACAACATGAGTTTAATCTCAAGACTAAGTTAATGGACATCTGGTTAACTTCAAAAAATCCAAACTCATATCCAAATCAAATACTTAACATGGGTATTTAACATTTTTACACAGTCAAAATCGAAAACTTTTCAACCTTATCATTTTACCCATATTTGCACTCCTTTTTTCATCATAATAACAATGCTTTTTTTACATGAGAATACACTAAATTGTATTGTCCGTGGTGATGATCAGATCGTGTCCATGTACCGATCACTCTGATAAACCTCTTCGCCGGAAACCCACCATAATATGGTCTAAAACCATTTAGTCAAAAGATAAATTTTGACAAAAATTTTAGGTTTGTGTCAGAGCGATTGATGGTACACATATTTTTGCGATGGTGCCAAAGGAAGAAGCATTTGCTTTTCGCAACAGAAAATGTGATTTATCACAAAATGTGATGGCCGCAAGTAATGTTGATCTCAAATTTATATATGTTCTTAGTGGATGAAAATGTTCAACTCATGATTCAATAGTATTAAATGATGCTTTGAGAAGAAGTAACCATTGATTACTTGTTTTAGAAGGTATCAATTTTTTAAAAAAATTTATTAGTTAGTTTTGTCGAGATAGAATGCAATAATTTTATTGTTTTTATTTCAAAAAAATTATTTAGTTGACTGTGGAATTATCAAATAGTTCGAATTTTTAGCTCCCTATTGTGGAGTTCGATATCTTCTGCAAGAGGTTTATGGCTAAGATTCTACTCCACAAAATGAAAAATATTATTTAACCATCGCCATGAATTTTTGAGAATGGTTATTGAGAGGATTTTTTTTATTTTCAAGTCTCGGTTTCTTATTTTTAATTATGCGCCTCCTTTTCCGTAGAAGACACAAACATAGGTTGTGCTTACATGCTGGTTTACACAATTTTCTATGTCACTTTTGTCGAACTTATTGTTCTCCCGAAGAAAAAAGTTTCTGAAGAAGAAAGAAGAGAAAAAAGATCTTGAAGAAGTTAATAATGATGATGAAATTTCTTTTGCAATTCAAGATCAATAAAGACAACATGCTAATCAGTTAAGAGAAACCACTGAGGCAGATATGTGGAGAGATTTTATACAATAATAAGCGAAAGAAAAAACTTAAAATTTATTTATTTTATAATTTGTTATAAGATGAATAGTTATTTGTTTAAGTTTGAAATCCATTTTTCTTGTTAAAATCTACATGTTTGAATTTTGAAATTCACTGGTTTAGATTATGAAATAAAAATCGAGTAGGATTTTAAAATCCACAAAAATACACAAACAATAACCTCTGCTACAATTCATCATTATTTATTTGATTCAATATTTTTTAAAAACTAATTTGCTTTCCATTCTAAATAAGAAAATTTTCTACAAGTTAAAAGCTCACCAAATCAAATCTAACTGGAGAAACAGAGCAATCGTTGCCTGCAGTATGTAAATGATTCAATTTTGACTCCCAGAATAAATAAGCAAAGATACAGACGTTTTATTATTTGATAGAGGACTTATTGAATTCTAGTAATTGCTAACATATTAGACATCCTTAGCATAAAATTCAGAAGCATGCTGGAAAAGAGATTTAAAAGGCTGAAGTTCATGGCTTAATTTAGCATCTCATGGACGAGATTCTTTATAATATTGATCTTAAATCTTTGGCTATGATGTAATTCATATATTGATCTCTCCATCGGTCATATAAAACGACCAATGTTTTGAATCTGAATATTTTTATATATGATTTGCTTCAATATTGTATAGAATACTCCATTGAAGTACCTTCGTTATGGGCTATTGCTATTGCTTTGTTCAACCATCGCTTCAAAATCGCTTGCATTGTAGAGGTGAAAGAATCTAGTAAAAAAATGTATAGGTTCAAGTTAGAACTGGACGAGAGAATAATTAGATGTTGTGAGAAGAGATTTCACATTTTGTATAAAAGTTAAAACGATGTATAGGTTGAAGTTGGAACCGAAGAAAAAGAAGAAGAAGTGGAAATCATATGATAAAAAAGGAATTCCAATTTTTGTATGAATATTTTTTTTCAGATTGTCCTTCCAATTAAGAACCGTAGATGTATGATTTGTTTTCTTCTGTTTTTAACTAAAACTATATGTAAAGTCTCATGAAATCCATTTAACATTTTTTCTTTCTAAAAATTGTTACAGTTTGAATAATGGTGGATTTGATAAAACTTTTACAAATTTGTCATTGAATAACAATGAGTCATGAATGATTTTAGGTGATTTTAGAAAAATTCCAGTTTTAATAACATAGAATTTGGCATGATAACAACAAAACCCATTTTTAATAACAAGGGATTTTAAAAAAAGCCTCAAAATCTTCTAAAATCATTGTTCCAATACATCCCTTAAATCAAAATTTGAAAAACCGGATCTTAATCGCTACCTTACCAAAATTCAAATAGATGTACAAAATGTGTGAACCTAAAATTTTACAATTATATTTATAATTTTGATATTAGTTATTTTAAGTTTTTTATACAATTTTGATTCGAGGTTTAAAAAATATCGGAGTATCCTAAGAGTAATTTCAAGTATATTATTTGAGTATTTTCAAGTGTATTAGGATATTTTGCCAGGATGGATACCCTGATTAAATCGAGTGTTTTCAAGTTTTTAAGATACTTTTGTAGAATATTTTAAGATAATTTAGGGTATTCGACGATATTTTTATAATTTTTAGAAATTTTGGATATAAAATATACCTAGGCTGGAATTATTATCCAGGATTCGAGATCCGATATGTTATCGCTCTGGTCTGATCTGAAAAATCGGATATCCGGATTGTCCAGATCCAGATAGTAAAATAACGGGTCCGTCGGATCCAAATTATAAGAAAAATAAAACTGGATATTCTAGATTCGTGGGTATTAGTGCCTCTTCTTCTCTATTAGACATTTTTTGTGGCCATAAATAAATTCTTATCTCTACTAGAAATTTGAAATCCAATATAAATAAAGCCCAATGGAAATTTAATAAACTAATTTTTTTAGATCAATAATAAACTAAATAAAATATAATACTTAATAATAATCACCAAAAATATCTCTCTTCTCGACTTCTAAAACAAAAACACGAGGACCGGAAAAAAAATCTCTAATCCCCTAATTCGACATGTTTTAATCCTTCTTTGTAATTGAAGTTCTCTATTTTCGAGCAATTTCCTCCTTAATCACGTGCTTTCTGTTGTTCATCTTGATGCAAGATAACTTAAAAGCTATTTTTGGGATTCTTTGTTTTGATTTTGGTGCTTGTTCGATTTAAAAAAATTAGGAGTGATGTATGAACATGAGTATCTTTAAATCACTTTTAAAAAATTTGGTTTTAGTTTTATGTATGAGAATCACTTATAAATATATGAACTAGATCAGCTAATGAAAAGTGAAAACCTTAATTGTAGAACTAATAGGAATTGGAACGAAATATGATTCTCATTTTTCTCTTGTCTTTGTACGAGAGGCATAAAAAGTCTAAACTAATTTTCTTCTTATGATTAATTTGACAAAGAAAGAAAAAAATGGAGCGTGTGTATGTGAGTGTGGGTATGAAACCAGAAGGGACAAAAACCAACGATTTTTCACTTATGATTATAAGATGATCATGAGTTCATATGCTTGTGGTAAAATTAAGAACATGGAAGATATGAAATTACTTCAGTAACTAGAAAGATACTTGTTATAAAATTTAGTTTTGAAAAATATAAGTTTTGGGCTATAAAAAATATGTGATTTTTTGGATATAACAAAAGGTAGAAGACTAGAAGTAGAATAAGACAATTGAAATTGTCATCTCTTGTTGTTAATTATCTTCTCTTTGTGTTTATACTGAGTATTGTTCTCTTTGTTTAGATAGAGCCTACCAATGGTGCTACAAAACCCAGTGCCAATTGTGGTGATAGTGTTGATAACACTAATTCATGAGATCATATAAAAAACCCCAAGAAACGGAATCTTTAACAACTTCTGAGGTATAAAAAAAAGGTCTGAAGAGTGGCCAAATTTTATGAAATATGATGTTCATGACAAAGTTAGAAGCATGCATTGTTCTACTTTAATTAGTTGTAGAACAAAAATTTCTACAACTAGTGCAATGTTAAAACACATGAATATATGCAAAGTGAGACGTAGAGAAATATCAGATGCTGAAGTAGATGGTAAAAGAATGAAATAATCAACTATACATCACCATAATAAAAAAAGATGGGAGTTTAGGGAATAAAACACCTTCTTTCTTAGCTTTTAGTCAACCTGCAACTCATAAAGCACTTGTAGAAATGATTATCATGGATGAGTTTCCTTTTAGGTTTGTTGTACATATGGGATTTAGACGATTCATGAAGATTGCTCAACCTCATTTTGAAATCTTGTGTCGTAAAACAATAGCTAAAGATTGTCTTGTGCTTTTTGAGGATGAAAGAAGTAAAGTTAGTAAGTTTTTCAGAAACTACAAAGGTAGTGTTTCTCTAACTACATATTGTTGGACATCCGTACAAAACATGATACATGTGCTTAATATCTCATTATATTGATGGAAATGCAAGCTACACAAAAGAATCATCAATTTCTGCATTGTTGATAATCATGTTTGTGAAACCATAGGTAAAATGGTAGGTAAGTGTCTAGCTTTTTGGGGAATCAATAAGATGTTCACCATCACAGTGGATAATGCAAGTTCTATTGATCTCGCAATAAAATGCTTGAAGAGAAAGTTGACTTCATGGGGGAACAAGTATTCTAGATACAAAATATCTTCATATGCGTGTGGGGCTCATATTTTAGGTCTGATTGTGAAAGCTGGTCTCCAAGAGATACACAACTCAGTATTAAATATAAGATCAACTATTAGGTATGTTCGATCTTCTCCGAGTAGATTAAAAAGATTTAGAGATGCTTAGAGCTTCGAAAGATTGAAAGTAAATCTGGTATATGCTTAGATATTGAAACTAGATGGAATTCAAATTTTTTGATGTTACAAGTTGATGTTGGATTGAAGAAAGACTTTGATATGCTAGAGCTAGAGGATGAAAAGTATGTTTCTGAACTTACTAGAATATGTGGATCTACACCAAGTGATGTTGATTAGTTTGAAGCTAGTGCCTTGTCCTATATTTTGCAATACTTTTATGATGCTACTGTGAATTTCTCTGGGTCTAAATATATAACTGAAAATACATACACTACAAGAAACAGGCCAATTTGCGAGGAAAATTTTAGTAGCAAATTCCTCGCAAATCACAATTTGCGAGGAATTTGCGAGTAAAACAGGTCGATCGCAATTCGCTTCTCGCAAACGATTTTTACTCGCAAGTCACTCGCAAATTTGCGAGTAACATATATACTCGCAAATTCCTCGCAAATTTGCGAGTAATTTGCGACTGCATATTTGCGAGTAAACTGCGATTACAAAACCTAGCAAAACTTTGCGAGTGATTTGCGAGTGTTCCCTCGCAAATTCCTAGCAAAATTTTGCTAGGAATTTCGAGAGCAAGTTTTCGTTGCAAAATTTGCTAGGAATTTGCGAGCGGTCAGTCGCAAATTCCTAGCAAAATTTTGCTAGGAATTTGC